>PVKA01045139.1:0-15719 GCA_004027165.1 Ctenomys sociabilis
CATTATTAAATTCTTTAGTTGTCCTTTGATGTGGAAGTATTTCATTTCTCCATCAAACTTGAAAGAGAGTTTTTCAGGGTATAATAGTTTGGGCTGGAATTTGTTTTCATGTAGTACTTGAAGAACTCTGCTCCATACTCTCCTTGCCTTCCTGATTTGTGTAAAGAAGTCGGCTTAATCCTGATAGGCTTTCCTTTGAATGTGAGCTGTTTCTGCTCTCTAGAAGATTTCAGTATATTATTTTTGTGTTGGATTTCTGGGATCCTAATATATGTCTCGGTGTGTTTCTACTTGGGTTGAAGTTATTTGGTGTTCTGTATACTTCAGTGACCTCAATTTTGGATTGTTTCCTCATATTTGGGAAGTTTTCTGCAATTACTTCTCCCCAAATTCTTTTTATGTCATTTGCATTGACTCCATCATTCTCATTGATGTCAATTAATCTCACATTGTTCATCCTGGCATTATTTTGCAGGTGATGGATTATTTTTTCCTTCATTCTCATTGTTTGTAAGAGATTCTTTCTCACCTTTTCACTAGCTGCTCTTGTATCTTCAAGACCTGAAACTGTCTTCGCTTTCACTCAAACCATTTTGTAGACTCGTGATTGATATTTTTAGTTCTTGTATATCTCTTTGACTTGTTTCATGCATTCTATTTCTTTTCTGTATTTCTCCTTTAAGGAATCTGTCATATTTCTGATCTCCTCTATTTCTTTTATACATGTTCTCTTTAGAGGTAGTTATTCTTTTTCTGCAGAATTTCTTCCAACTATGATTTCAAATAATTCTGTTTTTTCAAATAGTCATTTTTTGATTTCAGAAATTATTTCTGCTTCGAGTTCCTCATGACATTTTTCTTGTTGTTTTTTTGCTTCAGATGTTGTTAATTCTATCGATTCAGTTGGAATAGTGTTCTCTGCACTTATTTTGGGTGAGAATTGGTTTTCCCCTAGATGTTTCTGGATTTGATTCCTTATTTCAGTTGCCATGTATTCAGATATTTCTTTTTTAATTCAGGAATTAATTCTCAACTGAGTTCCTCTGTACCTTTCTCTTGTTTTTCCTTTGCTTCTGTATCTTTTAATTCATTCATTTCAGCTGAGCTAGTTTCCTCTGCAGTTACTGGCGGACTTGAGGCCTGAGATTGCATTTCTCCTTGTGTTTGCCATTTTGTGTAGCAGTGACCTCTGACCTTTGGTATAGAGCTTTGGTGTATCTATAATCTTAGTGTGTAATGAGATTCAGGTGCCAGTCTATTAAGTTTGAGATTATCAAGTTATGCCAGCCTGGACCTAGCTGTTGTGTTCAGTTCCTTTTTGCTGCAGCTCTTGTGGTTCCCCTCTGTTGGTTCCCTGGTCAGGTGAGCATGAACCGGGATGCAGAGTGAGTAGTGAAAATTCCCACCAACTTAGCTGGCTTTGGGGTGGGGATCTGAAAAGTTGCCGGAGTTGGCTCTCGTTTCTCAGGCAGGTCATTTTCTAGGTAGGTGGGCCTGTGCTTTGGTGGGTCCAAGGCCAATCTTCCCTAGGTCTGGCGCCCTGGATGGACTCGTGGATTGCTGGGAAATGGGATCGCTGGGACGAGACCCTCAGGCTTGGCGGGCCTGGGGAAAATGCTTAGTAAGCTCACAAAAATCCACATAATTTCACCCAAACTAAAAACTAAATAAATAATTACAAACACTAATCTATTTATTCACAAAAAAAACAATACTTAGAAGTAAACATATTTTAGCCTTATAATTTTTATTAAAGAAACTTAAAAAATTGTAACATCTTTGATGAAGAAAATGAAAACTTATCTCAAGAGACTATGTCCTAACACTTGCTGAGTGCTCAGCTAGGAATCAACCTTGAAGAGGAGAATTTTTGTACTGTTTGAAATCAGTAAAGTACTCCCCACATAATGTTAATTGACTAGCATCTCACCTCACATAACTTAATTGGAGAATGATAAGGTGGTTAAATTTCAGGATGGCTGTATGGATAACAGAATGATAGAAAGATATGTCCAAAGAAAAACATGCAACAGTGATCATCCTGGAAAGTAAAAGCAGATACATTCTTCTTGGGGGGGGTTGAAAATAATGTAGACAATAAAAAAGGGGAACCCAGTGCAGGCATAGCCCCCATTCCACTCTTGAATCCTCCTTCAGATTTCTTGTGTGCCAATAACCATCAATCCCCACCTACTGCACAGACAAAATGAACTCTACCCATGAGTAACTTGTCTTAAACAGCATATCTGGAAGAGAAAACAGGAGCTTGTTCTGAAATACTGAACATCTGGATTTAGTTTACATTGTTATAAAATGAATATTTTAAAGAAAAGCAGAGTTTAGAATAAAATGACTTAGAATTACTGAAATTTACACATAGTTTAGTTTGTCTGTTTCTCTGTTGTCAAAACTGATGTGAATAGAAATAGATCATTAAGCAGCAAAATATTTGATTGACATATTTTGTAAGTACTAAAGACTTTTCTAAGATCTTCCTCCTGGTTATGAGAATTCAGATTTTATATGTGCATTTCATACATCTCAATAAGTGTTATGAGGTCTAAATTGTAGTCAAATACAACACACTCAATATTTCTGTCTCTCTGGGCATGTTCATATTAAGACACTTGACAGAAGAGAAAATCAGAGGAAGGCAGAGTAAAATCTTAATTAACTGAAAATTAGCTAGTATTATTATAATCACAGTTTTTGCTAATCTTTTTAAAATATTCATGTAAATTAAGCACCTACAGAGGAACTGAAGGTAAGAAGATCTCATGATACCAGAAGCTTAAAACCATGCAAAACTTTCTCAAAATCAAAGACTTATACAAATTTCTGGTAAAGCCATACAAAATATGCAAGACGATGTATCCAGCCCTTTGGTTCTTGATTTAAATTGTAAAAAGAAAAAGCAATGACACAGAATTTCAGAGCAAGATGGCATGAGAATAATTGTTAGTACGTTAAGGTTATCTTCTAACTAATTGCCCAGATTACAAGATATAGCCATGATAAATTGATAAAATGATATAAGCACAAATCTTTTCAATTAACTAATAGAAATTAATATTTGGGGCTGAGGAGATGGCTTCACTGGCAAGCGCAAGGGCCTGAGTTCAGTTGCTGGCTCCATCAAAAAAAGAAATTAGTAGCAAAACTATCTTAACTATTTTCCATGTATGTATACATTGTGTGTATGTGTGTGTGTGTATAATACATATGTTAATATGTTGCAACTGTATCATAAATATACATACATGTATTTACTTTTTCCTTTCTTTTATCCTTTCCCCATCCCTGTTTTTTTTCCTATTGAACAGTTTCTTGCTACTTCCCCACATCTTTTGTATATTTTGGATCATATTTACCCTTTCAACTTCTTACACTAGGAAGAGAGTATGATATTTACACATGTGAGACTGATTTATTTCACTTAAGAGTGTGGTCTGAAGTTGCATCCATTTATATACAAAGCCTCAAGATTGTCTTTCTTTATAGCTGAGTAGCATTCTGCTGTATAAAAATACCATATCTTTTTCATCCCTTCCTCAGTTGATGGCATTTAGGTTATTTCCAACATTTAACTCTGACAAATTATGGTGCAATTCCCATGGGTGCATAGATACTGCTGTGGTACAATGTTTTTTTCATAATTTATTTATTTGTATTTTAACTTGAAGAGTGAAAAATAGAAGCAAAAACAAAGAGAAAAAAATGACATAAACAGGGTAACATACAATGATACATATGTTACAGATTTTCAAAACATGGATAGCTAAATATATATATATATTTATATAACAATCCAACACAGATTAGCAGTCCACAATAGAAGCAGGTTATCCACAGTTGTTGACTTGAACCATTCACAGCTTATTATATTAATATGACTTTACTTTATATACTTCCATTTTTATACTTTTGTTCTGGATGGTCAAGACCGAGTTAAAGTAAGACCTATATGACAAAAAAATGTAACTTTTGTATCAGATAACATCAGTCAGGTACCCTCAGGGTTTATCCTGTAGTCCTGTGCCACACTTTGCAGATCCATTGTCAGTGTCAGCCTTGTGGATGAGTCACGGCCATTGCTTGACCAATTTGCTCTCTGTGAAGGCCTGAGAGAAAGTTTTCTCTCCATGTGACTCTCCTTAGGCACTCTTTACATTATCACATTCCTCTGTGGCCTCATAATCTCCTTGATCAGAAAATTTGGGACACTACTGAGTTACATGATGTTATACTACAAATTCTATGTCCTGAGTCTTCATTGACCTGGAAAGGCTAGGACCAAAATGTTGGCTGACCTTGCAGCCTTTATTTTTCTCTAATTTTTGCCCTGCAAACTTAGGCTGTTAACCCTCCAGAAGAGAAGTTTATTGTTACCCTGCAACATATGCAGTTCAGCTTACCACACTATTAGTCTAAACATCAGACATCGTAGGCATAACATGGAACAGGTATCTTCCATCAAGTATTGAGATACTACACTCTAAGTCCATACAGAATAGGAAGAAGAAAAAAAAATTGAAAAAAAGTAGGGATGAACACTTACCTATATTTACATAGATATTTAGAAATCCGTCCATATACAGCATAGTAGCATTGTAGCATGGCTGTCTTGTGACATTTTTGTCTTATTTTTCATTTACTATCCTTTAAAAAAGGGCAGTACAGTAGTAGCTGGTATGTCATGACAAGAGGTACATATTTAGAAGACAGAATGGCAGGCATTTGGAGTGTGACCCTTCTATTACACTTTGCTAAATGCAGTGCAGTTGTTTGGTTCACAGATATCAGCATAGTTAGTTGAGGTGAGAATCCTACCACTTAACTGCTAGTTTCAAAAATCTCCTGTTGTTTCTCAGGATCATTGTCTTATCCATCTAGTGTGCATAAGTGAATGGTCTTGCCTTTGTCATGTTTCTCAGAGTTTCTCCTTGCCCTCTCATTGTTCAATCCTCAAGTTCTCGCTTTCCTTTTAATTGTATTATACATTACTATTTGCAATTCTTCTTTTGAGTTATAATATGTAGATTATATGATATTTGCACATGAGGGTCTGGTTTATTTTGTTTATAAGTATGTCTTCCAATGGCCTCCACTTAAATATGAAGGTATCGAGTTTATCATTCTTACAGCTGAGTAATACTCCATTGTATAAAAATACTTGTTTTACAACCATTCCTCATGTGTGGGAATCTTAGTTGTTTCCAAAATTTGGCTATCACAAATTGTGGTGCTATAAACATAGGTACACATATATCTCTGTGATATGATGTTTTCAGTTCCTCCGGGAAAATTCCCAGTAGGAGTATAGCTGGTTTGAATGATTTTAATTTTTATGGGAGAATACTCAGAAGATGAATATCTGAGTCAAATGGGACCTCTAATCTTAGACCTTTTGAGGAATTTTCACACTGATTTCCACAATGGTTGCACCAGTTTGCACTTGCACCAAGAATGGAGAAGGTTCCTTTTTTTCACAGCCCCTCCAGCATTGTTTATTGATTAATTTCTTGATGATAGACATTCTTTCTGGGGTGAGAAGTAATCTCAGTATTGTTTTAATTTGCACCTCTCAAGCAACCATTGACATTGCACATTTGTTCATATATCTGCATTTCTTCCTATGAAAAGTATGCATTCCTTTCAGAGGCCCAATTTTGGATTAGAGGTCTGATTTTTTTTTCTCTCAATTCGTTATGTGCTTTAAATGTAAGTTCTTTGTCTGAGGAACTGTTGACTAAAATACTTTCTTACTCTGTCGATGGTCCTGTTGCTTTGTTAGTGATTTCTCTTGGTGTGCAACAGCTTTTGAATGAGAGAAGATCCCAGTTGTTGATATTTGGAGTGTTTTCCGTGCAGTTCGGGATTTTCTATTCCATGAAGTCTCTGTCTACACCTGTTTTCAAGATTTTTGCATACTTTTCTCTTCCAGTAAATTCAGTATTTCTGTTTTAATTTTTATAGAGTTAATCAATTTTGACTTTAGATTAGCGCATGGTGGAAGACATGGATCTAGTTTTAGTCTTTAACATGTAAACAGGCAGGCTTTCCAACTCCATTGTTTAAAGAAGCTAACTTTCTTCCAGTGAACATCTTTGTTCCCTTTGTCAAAGGCAAGTATCTGAATGCATCTGTAGTTGTTTCTGCATCTTCTAACCTGTTTCCATTGATCTTCATATCTGTTTTGTGGCCAGTACCATGCAGATTTTATTACCTGTGTAGTATAATTTGAAGTCTGGAATTGTGATGCTACCTGCTTTGCCCTTGTTGTCCAGCATTGCTTTTACTATTCTAGGTCTCTTCTCATTCAAAATGAACTTTATAAATGTTTACTGTAGATTTTTAAGTTATAATAATTGTGCTTTTTAGGCTTGCATTAAATCTATGCAATAATGTTGTAAGTATGACAATTTTTACTATTTTGGTTCTTCATATCCATGAACGAGGCATATATTTCTATATTTCAAAGCCTGTTAAATCTCCTTTTTCAGAGTATTGTAAATTTCAATGTATAGTTGTTTTATTTCCTTTGTTAGATTTATTCTTATGTATTTTACTATGTGGGTACTATTTTGAAGGCTGTGGTTTCCTTAATTTCTCTGAGTGAATTTGTTGTTTGAGTATAAGAATCACATTGATTTTTGAACATTGACTTGTATCCTTCAATGCTACTGAATTTGTTTATTAAATCTAGAAGTCTTTAGGTGGAGTTTTTCTGGTTCTCTATATAGAGTATTATATCATCTGTGAACAATGACAGTTTAACTTTTTCCTTTCCTATCTTTACTCCTTTTATTTCGCTCTCGTCCAACTGCTTGGGCTAATGTTTCCAGAACTATATTGAATAGGAGTGGTGATAATGGACATCTTTATTTTATTCCTTATTTTATAGTGAAAGTTTTCAGTTTTGGTCCAGTTAGTATGATGCTGTCTGTTGGCTTGTCAGGGATGGCTTTTATCAAGTTGAGGTAAAAACCATCTAATTGAGTTTGTGTAGTGTTTTTATCATGAATGAGTAGTGGAATATTTCAAAAGCTTTTTTTTTTGCATCAATTAAAAGATCATGTGATTTTTTCGCTTGGATCTTTTGATAAATGGTATTACACTTATTTATTTGCATATGTATTCATTCCTAGAATGAGTCTTGCCTGGTCATGTTTTATAATCTTCTTGATAATTTGCTGCATCCTGTTTTCTAGAATCTTACCGAGTATTTTTGCAGTGTGTTCTTTGGTGATATTGGCCTGTAGTTCTCTTATTTGGTTGGGCCTTTTTCTGCTTATGGTATTATGGTAATAATACCTGCTCCAGAAATGAGTTAAGTAGTATTGCCTCTCTTTTGATTTCATTAAAGATTCTGATGAATTTTGACATTAAATCTTCCCCAAGTTTCTTGTAGAACTCAGCAGAGAATTGATGAGGACCTGTGTTCTTCTTTGTGGGTAAGTATCTAATTACATTTCTAATCTCATTAACTGATATTAGATATTGAAAATTTTTATATCTTCTTGATTCAGCTTTGGTAATTCATACATATCTAAAATATTTCCATTTCTCTGTGTATCACATCTTATGTAAGTAAAGATTTTCAAAGTAGGTACTGATGATCTTCTGGATTTCTATAGGCTCTGTAATTATTTTGCACTTTTCATTCTTTGATGCATGAATTGAGTTATTTCTTTCTTTTTATTGAAAGGGTTGGGTGAGGGACTATCAATTTTATTTGTTCTTTCAAAAAACCATTGTGGATATTGATCTTTTGAAGTTACAGATGTTTTGAGAAACTTTCACAATATACTCAAATTCACATTTGAGCAGAGAGCATAGTTGTGATGTTTGTTTCTTGGACTAGAGTTGAGGCAAATGCCATTTCCATGGAAAAGGAAGGTTTATTTGTAATTAGCAGAATGATAGTAAAAATCTTAAACAACCAGGTAAATAAAAAAAATAAATAGAATAAGATTGGTCTAGAGACATTTAATTTATTTAAACTGTGAGAAATATGAGTGCTGATGTATCTGTTTGATATTTATGAAAATTTGTCTACTAAGAATATGAGCAATGATACTTCAACATCTTCCATTGTTTCTTGCTGTTTCTAAATTTGCCAGAGGTTTTCTTATATGTAAACAGATCTATTGAAGTTATGATTGAACATTCTGGTTTAGTTATTTATTTATTTATATTTTTGAGACAAGATCTCACTATACCTTTCAGGTTGTGTTATGCTCACTTCTTTAGCCCCTGGTCTTGAACTCAAAGTGATCCTCTTGTCTCAACCTCTTAAGTCTGGGATTTTGGTTCATATTTATGAAATCAAATTTTCACTATGTAACATGACCAGCATTACTTTTTTAAAAATGTATTTAGTACAAGGTCTACTTGATCTCATTACGCAGACTAGACACACAGTGATCCTCCTATTTTCAGCCTCCCAAGCACTTGATTATAGGCACCTGCCACCACACCCAATCTCAGATTGTTATCTCAGTGCGCCCTGGGGGCAGAGCCAGCAGAGCATGCCAGGTATTGAACCCTGGTCCTGTGTTTGCCTAAGCAAGCACTTTAATCTGCTGAGCTATCTGGACAACTCTCAGAATAACTTTTAAAATAACTATATTTTTAATATATTTACCAAACATCAATATACAGTTTTTATCAAAGAAGACCCAATATTTGAGAAAGTTGTAAACAAAATATAATTTTAGATAATTAGTGTAGCATATAAAAGTTGTTAATGAATATAGATTTCCTACATGAAAAGTAAACTGAAGATATTTCCTACATGGAAGGTCAACAAATTAACCACTGAATTGTTATCTTAGTTTTTCAAAACTGTTAGCTTTTCATAGAAGTGCTGATGTTTAAACCCTTTCATGGATCCTATTTAAATATTCAGCAGAAATAATATTTCAAGAATGACACTCTCATTTCCTTTTTTAACAGTATATTTGACTAGTAAAATTAGCTTCAGTTGAGTTTGAAAACTTTTCAACTTTTCTTTGTACTAGCAGATGCCTAGCAGAATATTTTTATAATATTTTTCCAATTACTTTTTTTTTCTGCAAACATTTCTTGGACATTTCATTCTATGCTATTTATATGACAGTTTCTCTTGAAAGGTGTTTCCTACTGAAGAATGGTTTAATAACATACTTCTTAAAGAGCAAGAAGTTTGGTAGTTTATAGGCCTGATACATTGGGCATTCTGAAAAGCCCAGGACTCTTAAAATATAACTAGATTTCTCATGAATTAGACTTATATTAATATAATTATATAACAAACATTATGTTTTAATGATTACAGTAGTTTCAAGATTTCTGTAAAATGCCATATCTTCACGTTAAAATGTAATTTTCTTTATGGAAATTCACAGGATGTACAACTAAATATCCCATACATTTTTCAGCCATTGTTCCAATATTTCTCATTTAGCTGTAAGCCATAGTCAAACACTTTTCCTTTGACTTTGTGTATCTTCCTCACCAGCTGGAGTTTTGCTGTCTTTTCAGTCTTGATTTCTCTTTTCAGAGCACTAAGCTTAGCATTATATTTCAGTGATCTGCTCTGAGGTCTGTTTGGCAGTTCCTCTATAACTTATTTCTCATCCCCCCTACAGCCTTGGACAAGCCTCGTACTCTCTATACTTCATTTTATCTATTTTAAAATAAAGGTAATAAAAGTACAAACTCACAAGCTTATTGCAGTCTTTCATAAGCCAAGTGCATGAAGCACTTAATATTAACACACAGAGATCCTCAAAGCTTCATTACCCTTACCATAGGATTTCAGTGCTACTCTCTCCATAGAGCCTACATTGCTTGGCTGTACTCTTTTCTCTTTGAACAGTACATTTCCATGCTGGAGCACAGCAGCTGTTATTTAATACTACGCTAATTTTGCTCTTCCAAGTTTTGCTTCATCATATCAATTACAATCCCCTTATAAACCATCTACCTCATTTAAGTTGAGGTTTCTGCTCTGCAACATCTAGGTTAACAAGTCCTTGATAACCTACAATAACATTTTCACTACAAAAATATGCATGTGTTTATCATAACCAAAGAAGTATCATTTATTTAGGATTTACTATTGTCAGGTACACTAGTGTAATCTTCACAGTGTTACCCTGTGATGGATATTTTTTACATACACATTTTGAGCAACAAGATTTGGTAACAGAATTGTCACTTAATCACCAACAGCTGCCATAATCAGGATAACTATAAGGACTGTCCAGCCCCAAAGCACAAGCCACAAAACTTCTGATTTTACTTTAATCTTCCTGGAAAACCCAGAGTGTGTCATTCTTAAATTACTGTGTGAATTCTTTGCTAATTTGCATCTTCTTTCTAGTCAGTCCTCTGCAGCATCACAAGGGTATTTAGTGGTAATTTGCAAAAAATTTTGCTGCAGAATCTCTACCATTTTTTTTCTTTTCAGTTAAAGGAATATAAATAAACTTGAGTATATTAGTACCATCTGGGATGGTTTATAGTCTGTTTTGATTCAAAGTTGTTATTATCTTATTTTTTGTATAGTTCCTGTGTTGGTGATATTTGTTTCGCCTGAATTATTTTATTGAGAATGAAATAGCAATGAGACATTTTCAGAACTGATTAGTAGGGCAGTTTCAATAATTAGTACATTGCATATTGTTGTCTTGGTAGTGGTTATTCATAGTACAAGATGCAGGCATGCTATCCTGTTCAAACACTATTAGTACAAATCTTTCCTCTCATTGAATTAAGAAAAAGTAGCTGCATATGATAACTATTTTGTATATACAAATACAAAATGGTCCTTCATTTGTATTCCTTTTTTCATTTAATTATTTCAAAGATGAGTATTCAATTGCCAGTTAAATATTGTAAGTACGTGAATTCAGCAAAATATTCCAATATAGTCCAGTAGTCCACAATAGTAGTGTGTTATCTGTAAGAATGGCAATGTCAGAAATTTTTTGACTTGAGACCTTAAAGTTCAGCACATTAACATGGTTGGACTTTTTATACCTTGTTATTATACTTTTCTGTTGGATGGTTAAGACCAAGATAAAGGAAGATCTATATAACAAGAAATTTAACTTTTGTATCTGACATGGTAAGTCAAATCCCCTCAGGGTTTACCCTGAAACCCTGTACTGCAGTTTGTAGACCCTTTTCAGCATCAGCCATATGGATGAGTCACAGCCATTGCTTGGTTTCTGTGAAACCCAGAAAGAATGTTTTCTCTCCATGTGACTCTCCTTAGACACACTACATCATCGATCACTTTCCTCTGGGGCTCCATAATCTCCTTGATCAGAAAATTTGGGACATTACTGAATTATGTAATGTTACAGTACAGTTTCTCCTATGTCCTGAGTCCTTACTGACCTTGAAGGCTAGGGCCAAAATGTTGGCTGTCCTTGCAGCCCTTATTTTTCTCTAATTTTTTGTATGCAAACTTAAGTTGTTAACCCTCCAGAATAGAAGCTTAATGATATTACCCTATAAAATAGGCAGTTAAGCTGAACCTCACTATTTGTCTGAATATTAAGCATCTTAGACATAATATGGAACAGGTATTTTCCATCAAGTATTGACATGTTAAACTTCATTTTTATATTTTTTATTTTATTGAAGTACAAATACCAATGAGACAGTTTTAAGATACCTTAACAAGATAAATTTGATAAATTAATACATTGCAAATTGTTTTCATAGTGTTTTGGTATCGTACAAGGTACAAACATGATATTATACTTACAGACTTTATTAAACCATATGTCCCTTATCAGTAAATAGAGTGTAGCTCTTTGCGTATCTTATTTTTATACCTGAATTACATCAAAGATTCAATAATTAATACTTTCTACCTTGTTATTTTCCTAGTGGTTATCCATAGTACTAGAAGCCAACATAAAATCCTGTCGACCCACCATTAGTGCAAATCTTGCCTCTCATAGGATTATATAAAAGCACGGCGTTATCTATCCCAACTGTACTGTCCATACACACACATCATGAGTCTTCCTTTCTATACCCCTTCCTTTGTCTACGCCTGTCAAAGATGGGCATTCCATTATCATTCAACTAACTTAGGTGTCTGAACTCAGCAACACAATCCAACACAGTCCAGCATTCCACCACAATAGTGAGTTAACTGAAGAAGTTGTCTACCATAGCCATTTCCAGCTCAACTTAATATTATGGCCCCGCAGTGTACCTCATTTTTATACTTTTCTGCTGGATGGTTAAGACCTACATAGAGCAAGACCTATATACCAACATATGTAGTTTATGTTTCTTATGTGGTCAGTGAAGTCCCCTCAGGGTTTATCTTGTAGTCCTGTACCTTATTCTGTAGATCCTTTGTCTGTGTCATCCATGTGGATGAGTCACGGCCAATGCTTGACCAGTTTGCACTCTGTGAGAGCCTGAGAGAAAGTTTTCTCTCCATGTGTCTCTCCCCAGGCACACTATAAAACTTCGATCTCTTTCCTCTGTGGCTCCATTATCTCCTTGTTCAGAAAATTTGGGGCTCAACTGAGTTTCATTTACTTGAGAGACAGTACAGCAGTACTTGATATGACACGACAAGCAGTACTTTATTTTGTGGAACTGGGTATTGAACTCAGGCCTTTGCCCTTGCCAGGGTAGCACTTATTCTACTGAGCTATCTCCTGGCCCCTATCAATATGTATTTAGAAGACCAGAATGTCATTAGTATTATTACACATTGCTATCTTCAATGCAGTTGCTTAGATCACAGGTACCAGCATATATAATTAGTCATGATGGGAATCCTACCAATTAACTGCTAGTTTCAAAACCCTGCTGAAAATTCTCAGGATCATTTCCCTAACCATCTTGTACATTAAATGTTTGGTTTTGCCCTTGTTATGTTGCCTAGTTTTTCTCCTTGACTTCTCTTTGTTGTTTAATTCTTAAATTCTTACTTGCTTTTTAATTGTAAAGAACTAAAAAGAAGAAACAAAAATAGAAAAGCATCTCCTGAAATTTTTCATACTAAAAATATGAAAGACATAAAAATATATGTCTTCCACAACTGTTGTACATTTTAGGATCAGTTGATTTTATTTATATTCAGTGATAGTTAATTATTTTATATGATGAAGATACAAAAATGAAATGAATATATTTAAATTATCAAGCATCTTTCATATTTTTGGAGATTAATAACATAAGAAAAACTTTCAAAGATTGTGTCTCTCTGGGTTACCCACATCTTTGCATTTTAGGTAAGTTGAAGAGGTAACCATAGGTGTTTGGGGCATTATCATAACCATTAGTTATGATAATGAGTGTTTCCTACCAGTAATTCTTTACAATGCCTTGGTTTATAATAAAATATAATGAAAATTAAACTGAGGAGTTTAAAATTAGATAGTTGCTTGCATTTCTCTCCTGTAACTATAAATAACTAAAACTCTAGCAGGCAGAGGGAAAACCAGCCATAGCAGGAGAGGATGAGATATAGCTCAATCCTTTTGGTGCATTCTTTCATGTGTATTTATTTGAATAAAACACTTCTGAACACAATGCAGAGGAAACTCTTCAGGGTTTGCATGCCCAGGATTTCCTCTTAAAGTTATTTGCAAAGATTGGTTTTATTTATTTGAATATTCAATCCACATATGTTACGTAAACAAAATTGAAGGAAGCCAAACATATATTTCAATTACAGAAATTACACAGTTCTCTGGAGAGGACATAACTATAGATTTATTTTTGAAATATAAATAATAACCAAAAACACTCTGATAAAATGATTATATGCTACATTTACTATAAATTTGGTGAATTAAGAGAGCTGAGATGGATTTTGATTAGCTGGTTAGTGAACACACCACGTTGCCTCCACATTCAACTGATTTCTCTACCAATAAATTTTTACTGTTGTAATAGTCAGGTTTGCCTCAATGTAACAAATGCTAGAGATAGTTAATTTACAAAGAGAAAAGGTATGTTTTGACTCCAAATTTCAAAGATTCCAGTTCAAGACCTGGCACACCCATTTGTTTGCACCTCTAATTGAGCATGTCAAATGGCACTGGGTACAAGTGCACGCTAGAGCCCAGTGTTTACCTCATAATCAAAGCAGAGAGAGAAAGAGGCAAGGAAGAGACAGGGTTCCCATAATCCCTTTTGAGGGTACAATTACAGTGATCAAAAGACCTCACCTAGCAAATGTTCTACCATCGCCCAGTAGCACAATCCCAGGAACTAGCTCTTAGCACATGGACTGTTGTTATGGTGCATTTAACATCCAAACTATAACAGTATTCCATTGTTATTCCTGATACTGGAATGACCTGAATTTGGATCCTCTCTTGGTAATTTACAAGAGTTACGAGTTCAGTCCTTAGTTCAATTATATAAAGTTCCTAATTTTTCCTGGGCAAAAATGGAATCTTTTTTATATCTTTGTCCTCCACATTGTCTATTGAATTGTTTTGTACAGTAGAGAGATATTTGTTGAACTGACCTACACCAAAATATAGGATCAAAGAAAATGCCAGAATAAATTAGGGAAAAAATTCTTCCTTTGCTCTGTGGTATCTAAAAGTGAAAATTCTATTTTTATTTTCTCTTCCAGTCTGAAAAAAAGAATAATGATCCCTAATTCCCCAATTTTCTTGTGTGCAAAGGCTTAGTATAAAATGAACATTTTCCCCTAGGGAATAAAGTACTTTGGCAGTTGTTCAATTCATTAGATGTGCTATTAAAACAGCACAACTGATTCAGCAGTTTCATTCAGGTGCAGCTTTGCCTAATGTTGCAAGCTTCCTGCAATAATGTAGAAACATAAGTAGGAAATTCAGTGACTACACCACTTATATAGTCATTATAAATAGGCTCCATAGTGACTTAAAGTGATTTTCTTAATTATAATTTCTCCCTTTTTCATTATAGTTGAGCCTTAAATTATAACTGACTACCTTCCTCGGGCTCATGACAGGCCTCATGCAGACATTTAAGTGTATATAAAGAGAGAAACAGATGTTAAATATCTTTCACACCTAAAATAGGAGTAGGGACAGGACACAATTTGCAACAAGAATGTTGACTATATTTGCAAAAGCAAAAACACACAAACAAAAACCCACCAAAGTCTTGTTTTCCTCACAAGTTTTGGAAGCTTTTATTTCTTTTTTGAAAAATATTTTCCTTTCCCTCTCCCTCAGACTCTTCTCTGCCAGGCTCTACCACCTTAAAAAATCTTTTTTTTTTTCATTTATTTTTATTTTATTAAAATACAAATGTCAATCAAACAGTTTCAAGACACCTTAACCATACACATTCGATGAATTAATACACTACAAACTGTTTTCATAACGTTTTGGTATTGCACAAGGTGCATACATGATATTATATTTACAGATATTATTTTAGCAGATATCTCTTATCAGTGAATTAAGAGTGTAGTTGCTTACTTATCTTATTTTTTTATACCTGAATTATATCAAAAATTCAATAATTATTTACCTAGTGGATGACGATAGTACTAAAAGCAGACATAATATCCTGTCCAACCACCATTAGTGCAGATCTTGCCTCTCATAGAATTATGTAGAAGCACAGCGTTATCTATCCCAACTGTACTGTCTATACACACACATCATGATTTTTTCTTTCTACAACCCTTCCTTTGTCTACACCTGTCAAAAGTGGGCACTCCATTGACATTCAACTAACTT
>PVKA01045140.1:0-15717 GCA_004027165.1 Ctenomys sociabilis
GTTCCAGCAAAAAAAAAAAAAAAAAAGTGTTTGCAAAGAACACAAATATGCTTTAGGGCCGGCGGTATAGCTCAGCGGACTAAGCGCTTGCTTAGGTAGGCGCAGGGACCAGTGTTCTATCCTTGGTTCCCCCAGCCGCGCCGGCCCCGCCTTCGGGTGTGCTGAGCCGGCAATGCAATCCGGGCGCGGTGGCGAGCGCCTGTAATCCCAGCACATGGGAGGCAAAAAGCAGGAAGATCGCTATGAATGTGGGCTGCATGCATAGTGAGACCCTGCACCAAAAAAATAGAAAAAGACAAAAAAAAAAAACCCCCCCCCCAAAAAAAAGAACTGTCTTCCTTCGATCTTTAATGATTCTTATTCATTTTCTCTCTCTCTCTCTCTCTCTCTCTCTCTCTCTCTCTCTCTCTCTCTCTCTCTCTCATCTAATGGCTCTAGCTAATGATGTCAGAATTATTTTGAATAAGACATGATAGATGACTTCCTTGAATTGTACCTAATGTGAGAATACAAGATTTCAGTTTTTCCCCATTTACAATTATTGCAATTTGGTTGTCATAAATAGCTTTTATCAGATTGAGGTAAAAGCCATCAACTCCAACTTTCTGTATGGCTTTGATCACTTAAGATGATCATGTGTTTTTCAGAATTGCCTCTATGAATATAGTGTATTACATTTATAGATTTGAGCATGTTAAACTATACTTGCATGCTTGGAATGAACTCTACATGGTCATGGTGTATAATCTTCCTGATTCTATTTCCCAGGATTTCATTGAGAATTTTTGCATCTATGTTCATGAATGAGTATTGCTTTGTATTTCTCTTTTGAGTTGCATCTTTCTCTGGTTGTGGTATCAGAATTATACTTTCCTCCTGGAATTATTTTGGAAGCATTACTTCCATTTCAATATCACTGAAGAGTTTGAGGAGTATTGGCATTCCATCTTTTCTAAATTTCTTGTAGAATTCAGCTATGAAACTATGAGGAACTGGACTTTTCTCTGTCAATAAGATTTTTAATTACATTTTGAAATTCATTGGCTGTTATTAGGTTGTTGAGAGTTCTTATATCTTCTTGATTCAGTTTTGGTCATTGGTAACTTTCTAGGAATTCAACTATTTCTTCTGTGTCTTTGATTCTTTGAGAGTAAAGATTTTCAAATAGGTATTGATGATCTTCTGAATTTCCACAGGGACTGGAAATGTTACACTTTTCATCCCTCATTGATTGAATTTGAGGAGTTTTTTTTCAGAACCGGGCATTAAACTCAGTGCTTTGCTTATTCTACTAAACTATCTGCCTGACCCCTTGAATTTGAGTTTTTCTTTCCTCTCTTTGAGGGAGTTAGGAAGGGGATTGTCATTTTATTTAATTTTTCAAAGAGCTAGCTTTTTGATTAGTTAATTTTTAAAATTGTTTGCTTTGTCTTGATGGAACTAATTTCTGTTCTATTCTTTATGATTTACTCATTTCTTTGGCTTTGGTTTGCTCTTCTTCTTCTGAATGTTTTAGGTGCAGCATCATGATGTTTATTTGTCTGTGTTCTGTCTTCCTAAGGTATGAGTTCACAGCTATAAATTTCCCTGTATTAACTGCTTTCATTGCCTCCCACAAATTCTGATAAGTTGTGCTTCAATTTTCATTCAATGGTAGATATTGTTTTATTTCTTGTTTCTTTTCATCTATAATCATTTTGTTGTTGAGGAGGGTATCATCTAGTTTCAAAGTATTTATCAGGTTTTTGTGGTTTCTTCGGACATTTATTTCCAGTTTCATTGCACTGTGATCAGATAATATACATGGGCAATTTGTCTTTTCTGGCATATATCTATGGACTAGTATGTGGTCTAACTTAGAAAATGTTTCCTGTTCAGTTGATAAGAAATGTGTATTCAGATGTGGTTGGGTGGAACACTCAGTATATGTCCACTTAGTCTATTTATTCAAAGGACTTGAGTTCTACCACATTGCTAATTTTTGTCTGCTTGTCCTGTCATTTGGGGATAAGGGGATGCTAAGTTCTCATGTTAAGGTTGTAGTATTGGATATTAGATTTTTCATGTCCATTAAGATTCATCTTATAAAGTTGGGTGCTCCCGTGTTTTGTACATACATGTTTATGAGTGTTACCTCTTCCCTTTGAATTTTCCCCTAACCAGTATGTAATGAACGTCTTTATTGAACTTTCTCATTCTTAGTTTGAAGTTAAGAGTGTCTGAAAACAGGATTGTTGTGCCTGCTTTTGTCTGAGGTGCTGATGCCTGTACCATTGTTTTCCATTCTTTGACTTTCAGCCTATGAACTTAAGTTAAATATATCTTATATACAGCATATTGTTGGATTTTGCTTATTATTACACTTTGCCAGTTTGTTTCTTTTAATTGGTGAATTGAGTCTCTTTACATTGATAGTTATAACTGAGAGGTATGGACTTACGTGTGACATGTTATTTACCTGCTCTTGTATACCTCTTTTTCTCTTCTTTTTATTGATTGATCTATTAATGTGTGTGTGTGTGTGTGTGTTTTCATTCTCATAGTTGTGGTCATTTTGGTCCCTCTCTAGAATACATTTTAGTAGTTTCTGTAGGTTTAATTTTATCATCACGAGATTTTTTTTTTGTTTTGTTTTGTTTTTTATCACAGAAGTGTTTCATTTCTCCATTGAACTTGAAAGAGAATTTTACAGGATGTATCAGTCTGGGTTAGAATTCATTTTCTTGCAAGACTTGTAGTACTTTGGCCCATGCTCTTCTTGACTTCATGTTTATTGAAGAGAAATCTGTCATTATTCTAATGGGTTTTCCTTTAAATATGATCTGTTTTTTTTTTCCTCTGGAGGCTTTTAGTATACTGTTCTTGTGCTGAATTTCTGCGATCCTGATTATCAAATATTTGGTGTGGTTTAATTTAGGTTCATATTACATGGAGTTCTGTGTACTTCAGTAACCTGAATATTAGATTTTTTTCCCCATATTTGAATGTTTTTGCTTACTACTTCTGTTCGTATTATTTTATATCATTTCTATTCTTTCTTTCTTGTTGATGCCCATTAGTCTTACGTTGTTCATCTTTGCATCATCTTGCAGATTGGAGTTATTTTTTCTTGCATCCTAGTTCTTTTTTAAGAGATCTTTTATTATCTTTTCCCTAGCTGCAGTGGCATTTTCAAGGTCTGAAACTCTATCTTCACTGTCTTTCAATCAGTTTTGCAACCTTGTGATTGCAATTTTAATTTCCTTCTATCTCTTTGAATCTGCTTCATGTGTTCTATTTATCTCGTATTTCTCATTCATTGATTCCAGAATTTTTATATCCTGCTGGATTTTTTTTTATCAGTGTCTTCTTTAGAAGCACTTTGTAATTCTATCATTACAGTTATTTTTTTACTTCAGAAATTATTTTTATCTTATTTTCTCTGTATATTTCTGTAGATTCTTCTTTACTTCAGATATTATTAATTCAGAGATTTCAGGCAGATAATTTTCAATTTCTTCTATGCTAATATTTCTTGCTGTTGTTTTGGGTAGGCTTGGGGCCTGAGACTGCATTTTACTCCTACTCTTTGTCATTTTGTATAGCACTGTCCTCTCACATTTGGTGTAGAGCTTTGGCACAGTTATTAGTTTAGCCCCTATTGATATATTATATCCTGGATTATATTATGTGGTTATGGCAGTTATAACTTTGTATTTACAGCAGTACAGGTAGGAACCCTAATAATGGGTAGTGATATAAAGCAGATCACAAACTTTTGTAATTAATGAATGTATTTTAGATCATAAAAGCAAATTATGCCTGTGTAACTAAGTAGATATTAAATTGGAATTTGTATTTAAATAGTTCCCCTAAGTTCTCTGTGATCGCCTCCCCTTGACATACCTGGAGTTTTCCCAGACAGACTAATTCACCTTGGTTACCTGTTGCCCCCTCTCTTGCTTAAGAGAGAAAAGAGATGATGCCCTCATAGATCTGGGTCTAGCAGTGTGTCTCAGCTAACTGGGTATGAATCTTCAATTTTAGAGCTCTTCTAGCTGGGCCTGGCTTGGTTCTGACTGCTTTGCTCAGCTGCTTCCTGCTGCAGCCCATGGAAATGAACCCACTAAACCCCTCCAGAAAGGTGATCTGTTCCTGTTTTAGCTGGCTATGTCTTGCCCCTATCCTCTTTGCTCGAGCTTCTGTCATAGTGCTCTACAGCAGGCCTCTTCCCTTGAGGAGGTTCCAGTGGATGGACAGTCGTTCCCACACATTGTGCAAGTGTATGCCTGAATGGAGGTTCTGGCCTCTTTTACCAGTCCTGTTCAATATAGTTTTGGAAATATTAGCCAAGGCAATTAGATAAGACAGAGAAGTAAATGAAATAAAAATTAGAAAAGGATAATTTAAATTATCATTATTTGCAAGTTATATTGCACTCTACATAAAAGACTCCAAAATTCCACCATAAGTTTTCAAGATTTTATGACTAAATTCAGTATCATAGCTGGTCACAAAATCAATAGAATTAATTTTTTAAGTAAAATATCTATTTATTCAGCTTCTTATCATGGAAAAATATTCTGTGTAAATACCACTATGATTAGCAATGCTCTGTAACAGGCAAAATTGCATAAAAATTGTATGTCATATTACCTCATTATGTAAAAATGTAAACTAAAAATAAGATTATTCAATTCCTATTAACATTCCTAGTGATTCAGTAAAAGATAAAAAGCCCAAAATCTTTGTAAAATATGACAGAAGAGAAATAGTACAATTGTTATTGAACTGTAACTTGACATAATTTGTTATGAATATACAAAACAACAAACTTTCAAAACGTTCCACTTACTAAGATTCTGGCAACAGTTTTATGTAAAAAGATAATAGAATACCAGGTATGCCCCTCAACTTACTTATAAGCTGTTTAAAACAAAAACTCAAAATCTCCTTTTTAAATGCTATCTTGGTAAGGGTTTCATAGTAATGACATTGAGAAAGTACAAATAAGAGTTAACAAAAGCTAAACATAGCAGCCTGAACAATATTCATAGAAAAAAATAAAGTAACTATCATTGGTTACAGAAAATTTTCCTGACTGGTTAAAACTTAACAGTATAAAACATTAATTTTAGAATCTTTAGCTATTAAGTTCAGAAAGTACCAGTGTCTATATGGAACAATTCCTCTCCAAAGCTGAAGTACTATAAAAAATTAATACAAACGCCATATCACATACTAAAGCTAAAATATTATCAGTTTTTGTTGATGTTGTGATAAACTCAGAGCTTTAGGGCTTTCTCATACTGCTATTCAAAGTGCTATTTCTCTGGTTCACTCAAAGCAGCAGACAACAAAGTCCACAGATATTACTAAGCTCAATAAAGAGCAAGAGGGCTCTTACCCAGCTCTGACCTTCACAGGAAACAGAGCTACTGTGTCCACAGAAGTTTGAGATGTGGAACAAAGACACAGTATTTTGCTAGCTAAAGAGATAGCAGGGCCAGGGAGATAGCTAGATAGCTCAGAAGAATAAGCACCTGTCTGGCAAGCGCCAGGTCCTGAGTGCAATCCCTGGTACTGTGCATGCGCACACACAACGTGTGTGTGTGTGTGTGTGTGTGTGTGTGTGTGTGTGTGTGTGTGTGTGTGTGAGACAGAGAGAGAGAGAGAGAGAAAACCCCATACTGCACCCTAAAAGTTCCTTCCAGAGGTAAATAAAAAGTACACAAGGGTAAATTTAAGATATACTTATCTACAGAATAAGGATTTTAAAATATTAATGTAATTGCTATTTTAAAAAATGTAACTAGAGTCATCTGGCCTTTTATGATTACATCTTAAAATGTATCCAGGTTCATTTGCTATTCATTTATCATTAGATACTTCTAGTCAAAAGGATTAGCCTTCTTCCCAAATATTTTAACCACGTGTCTGACTGCAGTATGCTGTCTTCCAGGTTATCAAGCAGTGGAGGAGAAAAAGTAAATGTTCAACCAGCAAGCAACAATTATGGCCCTTTCACATAGTGGCATTGTAGTACAGATGGAATAGTCCAGAAACAATTCTAAGAACAAGAAAATTCATGTACACTAGTAAATATATCATAATTTCACAGTTGAGAGATTTTTAGACATTGCACTTTCTTCATAGGGGAGTCCTGGTCTTTATTAATTGTATGGTGAATCAGGACTTGAAGTAGCATTCTTCTTCTTACTGTGTTCCTTACACTTCTTTTTTTGTGTTTTTGTTTCTTCTTATTCTTCACTGTTTTGTTTTTGTTTGTTTTTTTTTGCTCACATCTCTTCAGTGTGATATGATTTTGACAGGGAATCACATGAAGAATGTTTATCTTCAGAATACGTCTTTCTTTTCTTGGCAAGTCCTTTTATGTCCTTTTCTTTCTCAGTTGAATCCTTTTCCTTACTATCCAACTCAGTTTCTGAAAGGGAGCTTTCAGGACACATATGAACAGTTATGCTTTTGCTTTCTCATTTTTGCTTGCTTCTTTTTCTCATACTCAGAATCTGAAGAACTGCTGGACGAATCAGAGCTTGAGGAAGAAGCTACCACATTTCTTCTTCTTTTCTTTCTTTCTTTTTTTTTTTTTTTTTTTTTTTTTTTTTTTTTTTTTTTTGGATGAGCTCTCATTTCCACATATTTATTATTCTCTGTTCTTTTCTAGTTCTTTCTTTCAATTGGCTGAGAACTGAAATCCAGCCAGAGCCTCAAAGCCTTTCTTTTCCTTTTATAGTTGCTTTTTTCACTTCTTCCCAGGTAGGCCTGGGTCAATAAAGATAACCCGGGCTTGTTGGCCCTGAAGACTGGATTGTATCTCTTGATGTGGTCATTGATATTGGATTCATGTAGGCCTTCCAACTGTCCTGCTTCCCCATGGTGCCAGACAAAAGACACACTTAAGGCTGAAAAAGCCAGACCTGGCTACAGAAGCAGATGAAACAGGCCCACTGCTGATTATTCTCTCAATAACACTTCTATACACAAGCAACAAACACACTGTGAGTAAAATGATGGAAACCATATCCTTCACAATAGCATCCAAAAATATAAAATATATAGGAATCAGTCTCACCACTCTGAAGCAAACTTTGAAGTGATATTTGAAGCAAAATATCACTACACTGAAAATTATACCACTCTGAAAAAAATGAGATTAAATAGGATAACAGGAAGGAAAATATGTCCCTGGCTCATTCATAGTAAGAACCAAGATAGTAAGAATAGCCATATTTCTAAAACTATATAAAAGCAGATTTAATGAAATCCCAGTGAAAATGCTATTAACATACTTCACAGAGAAAGAGAAAGGTATCTTAAAATTTATTTTGAACCCATAAAAGATGTAGAATGGCCAAAGCTTTATTGAGTAAAAAAGGCAGGAAGCATTGAAATACCTGATTTTATATTACACCACAAAACTACTGAGATAAAGTCAGGAGAGTACTGGGAAAAAAGAACTTGAAGATCAGTGGTTTGAAGTTGCAGAATAACTACAAACACACTGAGCCACCTTATCTTAGACAAAGGGGACAAATATGCTCACTGGAAGAAAGCTAACCTCTTTAATAATTGGTGTTGGACAACCTGGCTCTCTTCATGTGGAAGCTAACACAAGACTCATGTTTATAGCCATACAGTCTGTAATAGCTAAATCACAGAAACAGCTAAATACCCATCAGCCAATAAATGGAGCATTATTCAGCCACAAAGAAGCATAAAGTCAAGACATTTCTAAGTAAATAGGTTCACCTTGAGGCAATATTCTTACCTGAATTAAACAAGACACATTGTGTAAATATGTCATTTTTTTCTCTAGTGGGAGAAAGTAAAAATGTATATAACAACCAAAAAGATGTAATAGTACAGTAGCATAGGAAAAATATTCAAATAAAAAGTAAAGACAGAAGAAGGGAATAGGAGGGAAGAGAAAAGAGAAGAATGGAATAAAAAATTGAAACAAAAATCTCATAAATAAGGAAGAGAAGAATTCAAGTGAGAGAAATAATAGAAAAGACATCAAGATATATTATGTACAATTAAATTCCTTAAGATGAATGCAATCATTATGCATGTTCATTGTGCTATCAGAGCATATCCCTGACTTGATAACAGTTCGTGGTCCACAGAGCAGCATGCAAGCATCAGCTCCTACTGGTAGTGAGTTACAGTCTAAGCTGGAGTTACTGTTTGTGATCTTCATTGAAATAAGATCACCAAGTGATTCATATTCTAAAAATTCTGGCTTAGCATAGTGTTTCTTGGCCTCCTTTCTGTTGACATGTATGCTACATTAAATTTTTGGTAAAATGATCTGAACATTGCAGAATGTTGAACTGCATCTTTTTATGGAAAAATAAGATAAAATTTCATAACAAAAAGTACAATACCAATAGTTAATACATTATGTATGTTTATCTTCAAATTTTATGCCAATATCTCATACTTAGAGTGAATAGCATCTTTGATTTCAAACAAATAGCTACTGTAAAGCTTACCAGTTGTAATAACAAAAATGTGCAGCAGATATTCCCACCTGTTTCCTAAAAGAATAATTACTCATGATGGAAGACTATTTCCAAAGAACATGAGAGAATAGGGAACATTTTGAATTTTCAATGAAAACTCAGCTACTAAGATCATATAACTTGTACAAGCCTCATTCCTACAGTTAAAAAATGATTCCTTAATATAACAAGCCTCCTCATACAATGAATATCCAAAAAAATTAAAAACCCTTATAAGGTTCTAACCAAAGAAACAAGAGTGCAACTCATTGGTAGACTGTTTGCTTTTCGTAGCTGATGCCCTGGTTTTTATCTCCAGCACCAGAAAGAAAGATTCTTTCTTCAATCCACTGTGTAATATGGAAACTGTTGTTTCTGTAGTACCATCAGGCTGGACAGGACATGGTAGTGGTGTTTGGAGTATTAAGCCTAGATAGGGGACCCGGGCTTTACTCCTTTCTGCTGCTTTGTCTGGGGCATAGCTTCAGTCTCTATCACAAACCATCCATGGAAGAAAACTTACTTCCTCACAGGGTCTTCCACTGAAAGACCACATCCAAGTAAGTCTGACAGATTCATTATGAAGAACTAAGAACAAATGTTTAGCAGTTTACATGAGGTCACCTGAGATCCAGTTCAAATAACCCCAGTTGCTATGTTCATTGTGTTGACTAATTTACAATTAACTTGTTAATGTGTTACAATGAAAAGTATATCTCTTACTTTTGCCAAATATTTTAGGAAGAAAAGAGTAAGTATCTGCAACTTGGGGTACAAGCCTAAGAGTCATGAAAGCTATGAAAAAGCACCAAAAAGCTAAATGTGGTACTAACTTGCCATGGTTTTATAACCATGACCAAAGTGCGCTTGAGAAAAAGAACATGTTTTTGAAGTTATCAGGAGCAATGTCTTTCTTACAAACAGGGCTTTGAAAGTCCCAGAAATGATTTTCTTTTGTACCAGAAAATAAACTCAGTATCTTGCTCTTGCCAGGCAGGCACTTTGCTGCTGAGCTTTATCTGCAGCCCATTCTCAGATATCTTGAAAACTTAGCAAACAGATCTTTGGAGAAAATTGTAACTAAGAATTAAACAGTAGTGGTGAGGAGGATAGGATTCTGAAAGGCAGAAGGTTTCATGCAGTAATAAAGTCTGGGTTCATCTCATTTTTAAACTTGTCTCCTAGGAACACAGAATGATCCGGTAAGTTTTCCTTTCTGCACAGACCAAAGTCCCATAGGGAAATCAGGCACTCAGAGGCTGGAGTAACAAGAGGATCTACGCATAATGAGCAGAGACAGGGAGTTATAAGTTGTCCTGATGTTGTTCTGTGATACCATCAATCTGGACAGAACATGGCGGTGGTGTTTGGAGTCCCCCTAGCCAGGGGACCCATGCTTTACTCCTTCCTGCTGTTTTGTCTAGGGCACAGCTTCATTCTCCATCTCTAACCATCCAGGGAGGAAACATTAGTTCCTCACAGAGGTCTTCTTTTCAGAGACCCCATCCAAGTGAGTTTGAAAGATTCATTAGGAAAGAGTGAGAACAAAAGTTGAGAAATTTACATGTGGTCACCTGTGAACCAGTTCAAATAATACCAGTTGCTGTGTTGACTAATTCACAATTAACTTCTTAAATGTGTTAACAATGAAAAATGTTTGTCAGAGTGAGTAATGCAGAGTAATTGCTGAGTTTTTAATTATGGGTGTGGACATTTGCTTTGTGAATCTCTTGAGAGTACAAGAGACATAAAGTGGTACCAGAAAAATAAATCATATTCATGTTTTACAGATAAGGGAGTAAAAAAATATTAGAGGGTCAAGGGAGTTTTAACTTTTTAAACACTGGTATATGCATCATATATTTTACAAACTTTTCTCAGGCAGCACAACTATTTGTATAATTTTTTTATTTAATAGATGAGATGAAGAATAATAAAAACTTTTAATTTACAATTACTTCTTGAATTCTGAGACTAAATATATGTGCAGAACTTTTAGACATTAACTTTCACCATTACAGTCTGTGAAATATCTTTGCTTTTGTATAGTGGATAACTAGTCTTTATTCTTTCTTTTATTGCATACTTTGAAACATGAGATTTGAAGGTTTTCAACAAGTCTGCTATTTGCCAATTTGATTTCATTTTTAAATATATAGAAGTATTTGGGGAAAATTTACGAAAGTTTACCAATATTTTGTGGTCAGTTTTGTAAATTAGTCATAGTATGTAAATCATCTCAATCACTTTTTAACTGAATGGCATTTCAACTGTTTCATTTATCATTGGTGGCAATTAATCTGTTGTACATTTTATCATATTTTGTGCATGTATATTTTTATTTCTCAGAGAATTTTAATTGGCCATAATTGTACACATGACACATATATGCCATGTATACTTTTATCATTATTACATTTTAAAATTAATTTTATTGAGAAACAAACAGCAAAGAGAAAGTTTCAAAACAGATTACTGGGAGTTTCAATAAAGAATACGAGCATATTATTGATTTTGTAGTGATTATTCATAGTACAAGAAGCAGACGAGATATTCTGTCCAAACACTATTAGTAAAAATCTGTCTTCTCATTAAATTCAGAGAAAGAAGCTGTATATCTATCCTATTTTGTATATAAAGATAAAAAATGGTACTCAATTTGCATCCTAATTTTGTTTAGTTTTGTCAGAGTTGGGTATTCCATTGCCATTTAAATATTTTATGTGCATGAATTCATCAAAATAATCTAATATAATCCAGTAGTCCATAATGGTAGTGGGTTATCCATAGGATTGGCAATGTCAGAAATTGTTGAGTTGAGCCCTTTATAGCTCAGCATATTAATGTGCTTTGCATTTCATAACTCGTTATTATACTTTTCTGCTGATGGTTAACACCAAGATAAAGCAAAATCTATATAAGAAGAAATGTAACTTTTGGATCACACAAGGTCAGTCAAATCCCCTCTGTATTTACCCTGAAACCCTGTACCACAGTTTGTAGATCCTTTGTCAGTGTCAGTCATGTGAATGAGTCACGACCATTGCCAATTTGCTCTCTGTGGAAGCCTGAGAGAATGTGTACCCTCCCTGTGATTTTCCTTAATGAAACTCTACATCATTAATTATTTTCATCTGTGGCTCCATAATCTCCTTGATTAGAAAATTTGGGACACAACTGATGTGCAGGATGTTATAATGTAGGTTCTCCTATGTCCTGAGTCCTCACTGACCTTGAAAGGTTAGGGTCAAATTTTTGTCTGTTCTTGAAGCCTTTATTTTTCTCTAATATTTGGTCTGCAAACTTACTGTAATGTGTTTCAATGCTATCTTCTCCCATGAAAGGATTTCTTATTTTGTTTCATTGAATACAGGTTCTTTGCATACTATATTTAACATGTTCTTTCATTTCTTGCCATTATTTTTATTTATACATCCTTAATTTCTTAAAATTTCTTTACATATAAATGCATAGCTTTATGAAACTACAAAAGTAAACTGCTTAATTGATTTTGGATTGTAGTGGAAATAGCAGAGTAAAATTAAATAAATGCATAGACAAAGTAATGTTATTATGCATAAATTATACTGACAAACAGGATATGTTGGTATATCTTGGGTGGGGTTTCAAATAATACATTGTGGAGAGAACATTGCATGTTAAATGAAGAGTAAAAATTACTAAACTGTTCTCATGAAATTTGTGAAAATGGAAATCAATATTCATGAACAATGAAAAGATAACGACAAATAGAAGTGAAAGGATAGATTGCCTTATCTTCTAAGCATTCCAAATATAGACAAATACTTAAGGAGAAGGGAATCTATTCTTATTCTGGAACATAATCCAAAGTTAACAATCTACTAAAGATAAAGACAAAGATACTTTTGGAAGAATGTAAATTGCCTCAAAAACATATATGTATCATGCAGCAACTAAAATTAAAAAATAAAAGTAAGTGTAGTCAAACACGTATGGTACAATATAGGAATGATATATGCATTGATATTGATGCAGCAGTGAAGAAAGAGGAGCAGGAAATGTGTGGTTCTCTCCTTAGCTCTTGATGTAGAGGTAAATTCAGCACTTACTGGCTGAATGTTCTCTCAAAACCCTGGTTCTTCTGCTGGAGAACTCACTCACACTGCCTTTGTTGCATTAGCAGCAATTAACCTTCTTCTAAAAGTATCTTTGTCTTTATCTTTGGTAGATTGTTAACTTTGGATTATGTTCCAGGAAAAGAAAAACCTTTACCTGTGATCCAACATGCATGTCCACACAATTACAAGTGCACCAGAATGCACAATTCTGTAATCCTATCATTGTGTGAAGCACTATGTTTTCTTTCATGTTTTATTTACTGTCTTCTATTAAATTCTTAATAACCCACAGTCTGACCCCATAATGGGCCCAGACAATGGAATATGGAATACATCTTCCACGTGTCTGTTAGCATTTTCTTGCCTCTTTGCTTTCCTGGATTATCAGAAGTTTCTGTAACAATACATTTTCTTCTATGTTGATAAAAGTATCTAGTCAGCTTCTCTTTTTAACTCACCTAGCTGGCGGCTATTGGGAGTATGGAGATTTCTATATGCATCCTACTATCATCCAAGGGCAAGAAAAATATGGAACTAAGTAGAATCAGCACCTTTATTGTCTCAAGGTATCACTTAAATGCACATAGGAAGTGTGACTTGTCTGTGGTAATGTTAAGTCATTGAAAGAAGGGATTCACAGGCCTTTCAAATAAAGGTTTTCAGATGAAGAAGCAGTGAGAATTCCAAATAGACCAGTGGGTGAGAATCCCAACAAAGAGAAATTAATGAGTGTTGAAGTTTCTATTGCTAGGAAAGCTGAAATTCAAATTCAAATTTGGGAGATCAGCAGTGGCAGGGTGCCTGACGACCAAGCCAGTGAGGTGGGCATGAGTAGTTGAACAGTGTGTGAAGGTACAGATTCTTTTAATTCTCATTAGAGAACAACAGGTATTAAAGGAATGAAGACATTTAAGAGTTAGGTAGCAAACTTTACAGTGTCTCTCACCAGGGATAATTGTTCATTTATTAAAAGGAGCCATGCCAAAATTCTGTGTGCCTTACCCGAGGCTCTGACTCACCTGAGGAGGATGGGTATTAGTATCCCCAGTATATAAATGAATACAGTAGTACTTGTTATGTTCATTGATGCCCCTACCTTCAAATAACGGATATATTTGGAGGGCCAGGGAGATGGCTCAGTGGAAGAAGCACTTCCCTGGTAAGTGTAAGTGCCTGACTTCAGTCCCTGGTTCTATAGAAAAAAAAAACAAAACTAACATTCACAACTCTGTTTTCTGATTACATGATATTCATTTAGTACTACCTATCAAAGTCTTTTAACAGGTCTTCTTTATAAATTCTCTACTTCTGTTTTACATGGAGTGTCTTTTGTGAATTTAGGGTTTTGTCTTTTTGTGTTTATATGTGGGGAGATAAATCTAAAAGTCTTGTCAGTATATAAACATCTCCCCTTTCTCTTTCAAATAATAGATTATTTCTAGTTTATTTCTCATTACACATATGGACAAGATAAGGCCAGATTTGAAATGCTTAAAAAGCCAAAGAAGATTTCTTGTCTTCAGAATCTCTCACAAATCAATTGAGTGCATCGTTTTTCATCCATCTTGCCTATTTCTTACCTATCTCTGCAGATTGAGCAGATTTCTTCTTTTATGATTCTCTAGTTTGTTAATATTAAGTTCACCAAGCACCAAGTTGCATATTCACAGGAATTTTGCCATTTGCAATTGGATAAATTGTCTATATTTTTATGGGTCACGCACAGCTTTCTTTGTATTCACTCTTTTCCTAATCCATTTGAACAGAGCTGCTGGTGTAGTGGTATCATGCAAAGCTCCCCTAATCAATTTGGCTGCAGCTTAGGAAAGCTACGAAGTGACATAAATTCAGGTGTCCACGCTGGTGTACATACTGTGTATCTGTTTATTCATGCATGCTTTACGTGTGTGTGTGTGTGTGTGTGTGTGTGTGTGTTGCTGAGAATGAGCTGTCCTCAGACGTAGTTTACCCAATTTCATATGTTATTTAATGTGACTCAGAATTCAGATGTCTGTGTGATCAGGAGCAAATGAAAATAAGGAAAGGTACATTCAGTTTGAAGAGATGCTTTGAAAGAAGGTAAACCAGGAGGAGCAGTATGTGCATGAGAAGCTTAGTATACATTGAAATTCCAGCAGTAGCGATGAGGCTTCTTTCTCATCCACTTTCACTGACATTTTCTCACATCATTCCATGTAGATCATTCCCTCGGACATAAAGGCTTTTTCTTACACTTAAATAACTGAAACAGGCAACTCTTTCAGTGTGAACCTCCTTCTATGCCTCCTTCTCTAGTTAACGTCTTTAGCTAACTTTGATAATTATACCTTGTATAATTTCCATTCTATATTTACATGTTGTCTTACATGTTGCTTGTTTCAGAAAGCTCACAAAAATAGCACGCACTATCCTATCCAGTCTTTCCTTTTCAGCTTTTCATACTACTTAATGTTTATCATAATCTTACCAGGTTGATTATATGCTTATATTCTTTCTCCCTAATAGATCTTGAGGTCTTTTTTATTTTTAAGCACCTTATCACCATTTTCTACAGTGCCTAAGGCATGGTTGGCACCAAGTATATTCATTAATCATATGGAAAATGCAACACTGTAGGGTAGTGAACTCGGGAAAAGGCTTAAGATTGATAGGAATATTTAATGGGAAGACGGGGATTGAGTATAGGAGATCACAACCAAAAAATTACACAAGCAAATTTCTTCATTAAAAGTAGAAATTGTGGCATTTCAATGGCATCAGTGGTATCTGCTTATGTGAATGCTAATGATATTTTTTTTCATTTTTGGCAGTCATATTCACATGGAATCAAGAAATAACACGCAAATTTCAGAATTTATTCTTCTGGGATTTTCAGAGGCAACAGGTCTACAGCTTCTAATATTTGGAGTTTTCCTCTCCATGTACCTCATCACTGTGATTGGGAACCTGCTCATCATCTGGGCCACCATCTCAGACTCCCACCTGCACACACCCATGTACTTCTTCCTCTCTGTCTTGTCTCTTGTAGACATCTGTTTCACCTCCACAAGCATCCCAAAGATGCTAGTGAACATCCAAATGCAGAGCAAGGTTATTAGCTACATGGGCTG
>PVKA01045141.1:0-15717 GCA_004027165.1 Ctenomys sociabilis
TATTTACACATGTGTGTCTGGTTTATTTCATTTATGAGTATATGTTCAAGTGGCATCCACTTCAGTATAAATGCTTCAAACTTATCATTCTTAATAGCTGAGTAATACTCCATTATATAGAAATACCACATCTTTTTCAACCATTCCTCATGTGATGGACATCTTGGTTGTTTCCAAGATTTTGCTATCACACATTGTGGTGCTATAAACATAGGTATACATATACCTCTATGATACAATGTTTTCAGATCCTTTGGGAAAATTCCCAGTAGGGGGACAGCCGGCTTGAATGGGATTTCTAGTCCTACTCTTTTGAGGAGTATCCACACTGACCTCCACAATAGTTGTACCAGTCTACATTCCCACCAGGAGTGGAGAAGTGTTCCCTTTTCCCCACAACCTCTCCAACATGTTGTTGGTTGATTTCCTTATGATAGCCATTCTTTCTGGAGTGAGATGGTATGTCAGTGTTGTTTTTATTTGCCTTGCATGAATGGCTAGCGATGTGCAGCATTTCTTCATATATTTATTTGCTTCTTTAATTTCATCCTCTGAGAAGTGTGTATTCATGTCAGATGCCCATTTCTGAATGGGGTCTTTAAATTTGAGGGACCTGTTATATCTTAGTTCTTTATATATTCTAGAGAATAGTCCTCTGTCTGATTGCTTATTAGTAAGGATTTTTTCAAAGTTTGTGGGTTGTCTTTTCACTCTGTTGACAATTTCTTTTGACATGCAGAAGCTCCTTAAGAAGAGTCGATCCCAGTTGTTGATTCTTTCAACAAATGATTCTTTCAAGTGCTTCCAGTGCGAATATATGTTTGTTCATGAATTCTTTACCTACCCCTATGTCTTCAAGAGTTCCTCCTACTTTGTCTTCCAATCGTGATGTGTGTGTATAGACGGTACAGTTGGGATAGATAACGCTGTGCTTCTACATAATCCTATGAGAGGCAAGATTTGCACTGATGGTAGTTGGACAGGATATTATGTCAGCTTCTAGTACTACAGTCATCCACAAGGAAAATAGTTATTGAATTTTTGATATAATTCAGGTATAAAAAATAAGATAAGTAAACAGCTACACTCTTAATTTACTGATAAGAGACATCTGCTATAATAATGTCTTTAAGTATAATATCATGTATGCACCTTGTACGATACCAAAACTGTATGAAAACAGTTTGCAATGTATTAATTTGTCGAATCTGTCCTGTTATGGTGTCTTAAAACCGTCTGATTCATATTTGTACTTCAATAAAATAAAATAAATAAAAATAAATAAATAAAAAGCAGTCACAAAAAAATAAAATAAAATTTCTCAGTAAAATTACTGATCTTTGAATGGGTGGCAGTGATTTATTCTAGTGCACAGGGAGAATGTAACTTGACTCTTTCTTTGTTGTTGTTGTTATAAACAAGACTGTTGCATGATTAAGTGATGACTGAATAGATCAGCTTTTGTATTTGTGACATCCCAGTCGAAATACTGGCTATATATCTTTCTTCATTATATTTAGCTTTGTTAACCAAAAATTTAAAGTGGTTTCCTCTGTCTTCCTGTTGCTATGTAGAAATTGCATTTTTGGTCATTTTAGTGCCAAAAATAGAGCAAAGTTGAGTTGGTCTTACGAGAGAAGAGTATTTTTGGTGGCCTGGCTAAAAAGGTGGACTTCTCAAAATGAAAGCTCAGTTCCTGCCATTGGCGCCACAAGGAGACGTTATGTGGGCAGAAGGTTCTTTTCACATTTCTTCGGGGTCTTATTCCAATGTCACTCAAAGATCTTTTCATGCTTGTGAAATTACTCAACTTGATTTTTATTTTTTTTCTATTACCACTGATAGCACCATCCCTCCTTCGGATATTCACTTTGTATGATCCGGAGCATAAGTCACATCCCTTTCTCATCTCACAATGGAGTTTCTGTAACTGTTTTGATATTTCTAGGATTGCCCTTGCTAGTGCTTGTTGACAAATCATTACTTAGTAAGGCAGTATCAATACAATGCTTCAAAATGCACCACTGTTTTCATTGCATTGATAAGGTTACATAAACCTTTAAGCCTTTAACACAATAATATTGACAATAAAATACTATTTAATAAAAGATTTGGTTTTCTAGATAGATGTACCTGTACTGATTTTGACCTTCAAAAATCTTCCTTCCTTCTTTCCTTCCTTCCTTCTTTCCTTCCTTTCTCTTTCTTTCTTTTTCTCTTTCTTTCTTTTCTTTTCTTTTCTTTCCTTTCCTTTTCTTTTCTTTTCTTTTCTTTTCTTTTCTTTTCTTTTCTTTTCTTTCTTTTTCAGAACCAGGGATTGAACTCAGGCCCCTGCACTTGCCAAGGAAGGACTTATTCTACTGAACTATCTCCCCAGCCCCCCAAGTATTTCACTTTATTTATTTAATAATGTGTGTGTGTTTGTGTGTGTGTGTGTGTGTGTGTGTGTAGTGTAGCCAGGATCAAACTCAACTCTTTGCTTTCTAGGCAGGCACTTATGCAGCTGAGCTAGCTTTTTAGCTAAATATTTCACTTTAAATAGAAAAAAAAGTAACATTATCTTCATTTCCCCAATGACTTTCACACAACTTAAAGCTGAGTGCCTCACTGTAGAGGGCTTAACATAGAGGGAAATAGTTTTGGGGTGCCTGCCTTTAAAGCAATTTGGCTAGGGAGAAAGTGATTGTTATCTGAAAGTTCTTTTCAGATCTTTAAATTTTGATTTCATATTTCTCCTTTGATAAAAAGAGCCAAAGTTAGAGTAAATGATCTCAGAATCCTTTCAACTCAGATACTCAAGGACTTGTATAAAGCACTAAAGTTTGTTCCAATTTTTAGGATAAGCTACCAATAGAACTGGAAATAAATCCTCCAAGATATATCTTTAGCTACAATAAGGTGGCCTAGCAGACAGAGAAATTTCATGAAAAAGAGTAGCAGAATATACAAATCAAGGCAATAAAGAAAGTAAAATGTAGGATGAAAGAAAAGAAACAATTGACAAAGAAAGAGAAAAACAGGGGTGTGATATAATTGTATGACTGAAAAAAACCTACTACATGCTTGCAATACATAAATGTGTTCATTTGCAGTACTGGTACATATATATTGAGTGGCTGTTCATTGTTTTCTTTAGAAAACAATCTAACAAAACCCAGATCATTCAATTTTCTCATTCTGCCTTTCCAATTATGTGCCAATAGAAGTTCCTGCCAAATAATAAATTTTTACCTTTTTTAAGAATTCCGTTTTCCCTTTCTTTCAGTAGTCATTCTTCAGCACCCTCTTGAGTCAATTTATTTGTGGTCAGCCACCTCATACATCACTCCAAGTGAAATTGCCCTTGTGTCACAGGATTCCCAATCCCAGTTGGTGCCCCTGGGCTGAGAAGACTAATTTCTGATTAATGATTTATCATAGAATCACATGATGAATGATTTCATTTAAGATGAAACACGTTTCTTTTCCTATTTGTGGTGATAGGAACTTTTATGAGGACCATGAAACAAGAGGATCTTACAAGAGCTCTATCTAGAAGTGCTCAAGTGAAATAAGAGGATAAGTTGATGATGCAGGGGATATAGTAATAGTATAGAAATAAGTGTCCTACAGCTTATTTTCAAAACTGATATGGTAGAATTTCAATTGTCATGCCCCCCCATCTTACCTTTCTTGTCTAGAATTGCTTTGGCTAATATAGGTCATTTCTGGTTTCAAATAAATTTTAGGAATATTCTCTAATTATTTGATGCATGCAAGTGATATTTTGATGAGGATTGCATCTGTATAACAATGTAGGGAACATAGCCATTACTTCTTTCAAACAAAAAGCAATGGATAACTTTCCAATGCCCAATATTTTCTTTGATCTCCTTTTTCAGAGTATTGTAGTTTCAGTGTAGAGGTCTTTTGCTTTGTTAGACTGATTTCTAAGTGTTATAATGCCGTTGTAAGAGAAGTTGTTTCTCTATTTTTTTCATTTTGTGAATCTGTTATTTATGGACAGGAACACTGCTGATTTTTCAGTGTTGACTTCGTATCCAGCTGCACTATGGAATTTGGTTATTAATTCTATAAATTCTTTAGTAGAGTTTATGACTTAACAGTGTGTGTGAGAAACTGAAAGTGTAAATGAGAAACAAATTATATAATTACTGTGAAATAAAAAAATATTCAAAAGGCAAAGGGAGCTAAAGAAGGAGAAGGAAGAAAGAAAGGGAAAAATAATAAGCAAAGAAAACAAATAATAAGTGAAAGAAAACAAAACTTTATAAATCAGGAGCAGAAGAGGGCTTAAAGGGAGGAGAAGGGAACAGGAAAACAGAAGAATCAAGATAGGTCATATACAGGTCCAAATTCCATGTGAAGAATGTGATCATTATGTGATCAAACAAACTTAATATAATAAAAGGAAGCAATGCATTGCCAAAATAACTAATATGTTACAATGAAAAAAGCTGAAAACTTAAAAACTGCATCCTATACCTTTGCAATATTTTATTTGATTTAAATTGTTTAAATAATTCATGATCCTTACTAACATTATCAGGTACATGAGCACACACACACACACACACACACACACACACACACACACAGAAGAGCATATATGAATGAATACACATATATGAATGAATACACATGGTATGTTTGGACTTATGAAAGGCAGAGTAAACCAGGGTAAGTAAAGAAAATCTTTTCTCATACAATATTGGTATGATCTTGCAAAACTTTCCTTATGGCTGACAAGATCAGTCCATGGTTCTAACTTGTAGTGTAGCGCCAAAATAACAACTAATTAATAGTCCGAAGTGTATATAGATTCTGAAAGAATTTATATATAATTTTAAAAGACATGATCATACATACTCTTTATTTCATGCATGTTTAGTCTGGTAGATGGAATGAGTAATATGTCTTACGGTCCACAGGCACTGCTGCTGAGGTTAGTGGCACTTATTTTGCAACTTAAATTCATAAACTTAAGTCCACTTAACTACTCCAACCACTAGGATTTCTCCTTACCCAATAAGAATTCCAAGTTTTCTTAAGCTTAATGGGTCTTAACATACATTATACCACCTCCACCTTGGTTCTTTTCATAAAATGGGGAGCAGTCTTATCTCCTGTGAAAAACCGTTCAAAAAGAGAGCACATAGATAAGAATTAGTGTCTCACACATGATAGCTGTTCAGTCAGTAGAGGTGGTTGGAAATTTTGTTCGACATCAAGTATCAACATATTTTTTGGATCGTGTATGAGATTTGTGTAATATCACTTTCCACTCTACCAGGAACCTAACACCCTTTCTGTATACCTTAGCAATGGATCTGTGTCTTCTGCTCCCCTAGCCTAGTCCACTCCACATCACACATGGAGCATAGGGAATTCCATCTTCTAGGGAACACCTGTGAGTCTCTGGCTCCTGGGCTAGAAGCACAGATGTTTAGGATACATAACATAGAAACTTGCTGCAAGCATAGAACGATGATTGCTTACATGAAATGTGCAATTACTTATAAGTTTGACGTGTATCCCATCTGTATTTGCTGATACGTCAATAAAGCATTTTATCCAGTCCATCACTAAATCATTTATGAGTCACTCAATGCTATTTTTTAGGAAAAAAACCAAATATACCGAGGCTAAATTTGACAATGTTTGACTATACCTCCAGTAAAGTAAATATTCAGCATTTAAAATTTTTCTAATTGTCTGGATGAAGTAGTGCTAAAATTTATGATACATTGTCTTTCATGCAGCTTTTTAAAAACAGAACTCTGAATAAATGTAATCATTAGGACAAAATTTTCCATTTTTCTCAAACTAATATGAGAAATTTAAGAATTTTAAATTTTTAGAAACTTTTTTTTTGTTTTTGTTAAATAAGAAAATATTTGCAGGGATTATTTATACATATATATTATAATACTATAGATAGGACAAGTTTTATAGACACCCATCCATGAATATCTCTACCAGAGCATATGTCTCATAAGAGCAAGGTTATAAGTCAATAAATCACCAGATTTTAATCTCATATAAGTAAATTGTGGTGTGTACAAGTGTCCAGGATTCAATAACATAAGAAAAAGGATAGTTTCACACATCAAATTATACAAAATTCAAATTTGAGTACCCAAGGAGTAAAATATAACAACTTTCCTTGCTCAATTAATTATAAATTGATCAAGGCTATTTTCAGACTACAACAAATTTAAGTATTATCCATCAGCCCCAAAAGATTTTCCATTTGATCCTTTGTCAGAATCTTTGCTAATCGTTGATATAAAATAAGTGGAACTATCCCTTGCTCATCTTGCTACGCTAAAGCTCTTACAGTTTACTGCTGTGTCTCAGGTGCCTACAGACCACTTACTCTCATGATCTCTCTAGTGTGAGTCACGTTTCTCTTCTGTCTTCTCAAGCAAACTTACTTTAGTCTAAGTCATCCCCATTCCTTTCTTGTACCCTTCCATCCTTCCACTGTACTACTCTATAATGGATATACTTCATTTTGTTTTCTTTTTTAACTAAGGCATTTTACTTTTTAATGAGAATTCAAAATGATAAATAAATAAATACACACACACACACACACACATATATATATATATATATGTGATACAGAATTTTACTAAACAATTTGATAACAATTATACAATGGTTGCTACAGTGCATATATTTGTCTTCAAATTAATTGTTCAATTTACCAGATGTAAGCATGAAAAAATGTAAAAATTTCATAAAAAGATAAAAACTGAGAAAAAGAAAAATTTTAAGTATTAACTGCTCCTGTTGATAGACCATCAGAAATCAGCCATGCAACTATTCAAGCTATTCTGTGTAAAAGATCATATAATCTCTTTTCATATAAGTGCTATTTTCAACTTCTGTATTTCTTGTTAACACTCTTTTAAAAAGAACATTCTTTCTTTGTTAAAGACATTCACTCTTATCTTTTCATTTCACAGTATGAGAATATTTTCTACACAGTGAATTTTGCAATGCTATTGTAACTTCCCATAAATAGCATGAGTTCTTGTGAAATTGATATCTTTGATACATATTCTTCCTACTTCTATTTTCTTCTTTCTATCGATGTGACCTATAGTGGCACAAATGCATATTAGCTAAGCTGCTAAACATGAAGGGTGACATACATCTTCTGTCCTTGAAGTGCTCACCTCCTGGTATGGAAAGCACATAAAAATTAGAACTTGCGTTATGTGATGTTGAAGTTTAAGAAGACCAAATAAGACAAAGCTTCTATAGTAGTATCACTACCTGCTAATCATTTTGGCTTGATAGTTGGTTTATATTTTCTTGTTATGCAATTTCTAAGCATCTTAATGATTTATCTAGTATCTCTGGCATCTACATCATGGCAACGCATAGCATGACAACAACTAGGATGATTCCAGGTAATTCTGAAAATCACAATAATAACAGCATCATTAATTTTATGTTTTTGGGGTGTTTTTTGTACTGACTAGAACTACTGTTGACCCATATTCTAAAATCCAGAAGTTCTTTATGTGTCAGTTGCTTATAGTGACTTTAGTTGTTGCTTCTGCTAAACAGAGACATCTTCCAGTGGGTCATCTTGAGTCCTTGATGGCAATTTTCACATACTCATAATTTTTTTGTCTCCATTTATATACATCACCAGCACTGATCCTACACTGATTTGTCAACATTTGTTTCTTGCTTTGCCATTTCTTATGCTGGAATGATTGTTGCTGACAAACAAAAAAGAGTTCTTAAATGTTTGTTAAACATATTCTCTAAAATTATTGTAGGCTCTAATGCTTTATAATATTTCTTAAAGTGTGCTTTCAAAACTACTTAACATTTGTTCTGAAAATTTTCAAATCTCCTTCCATTTCTTAACTATCACTGGTTTGTTTATTAAGCATTGAACTTGACCCTTGGCTGATCTCCTTCTTCAAGTGTCTGTTTCTATGTTATCACTGAATATTTACTTTCTTCCTTACTCATCTTAGCAACCAGCATTTAATGAAATGTGTGGCTAGAATGAAATGCCAGAGAAGGAGGAGAAAATGAACCGTGGAGTTCAGTGATGTAAAAAAAACCTGCTCTCCTATTTGTGAAAAATGAGGACACTAACTGTTGTTCTCAGTGACATCAGAAATTTGAGACTACATGTATGAAAAATATTACAAATTATCAGGCCATGATAAAAAATGGACAAGATTCTGATAGAATTCACTGGGTAAAAGCAAACCAGGAAAACTAAAACCACTGACCTTATTAGTCCCTGTCACAAATTCAGGCAGGAGTCTAATTTTCTCATCATTTTTCCACACATCAACATTATCCCACACGTAGGTAGAGAGTTAGGACCGTTAGAAGAGTGTTGTCAGGTGAATTTGATGTGTCTTGTACATTGTGTCAGTATGTGAAGTAACTTCTTAACTTCTGTTTTGATATTGTCTTTTCCTCAACCATGTAAATTTGGGCCACTCTTATCCTAAGGCATTACATCACAGCAAGCAGCCTAAATGCCATCTTACCAATGAAATCTACTATGTAGTTTTCTTTCAGAGTTTAAGAATTTAACAGGCATATTTTTCCATAATGGAAGAAAATTAAGTAAATTGAATGACTGTGCAGTCTTTCACAATTGACCCAGAATTCCTAATTTTTAAGTGCCAAAAGGATAATTTTTTTTTCTTCCAATAAGGAGCAGAAGGAGTTTTGTAGGGGTAAAATCTTAAGAAAAGTCTATGATAGAAAAATATATAGCAGAAAGTTGAAAGAACCAAGAAGACTCTAGTGTATTCTCTTAGCTAATATCTCTTTGTTGAAGGTCCTTACGAACATATCACCTTTTATCCTCTACAGTATGGGGATTACATTCACACTGAGTTTTTACACTCAGCCCCACCCCTGGTCTTTATTATTATTATTATTATTATTTTTTTTGGTGGAAAAAGGTATTGAAATCAGACCCTTGCCATGGAAGTACTTATTCTACTGAGCCAATTCCCAAGCCCCTATTATTTTATTTGAGGCAGGGTCTTACCAATACACAAGATTGCCTAAGGTAGTCTCAACCTTGCAGGTCTGCTGCCTCGGTCTCCCAGTCTTTAGATTATAGCCATATGCAGGCATGTCCGGATACTTCCATAGTTCAGTACTGGTTAGGAGGACTCAGCATACAGGTATTTCTGGATGAAACATTTATTACACTGATATGGTAAGGTAATATGAAAAGAATATAAGGAAGAATGTATATGTAACTTTCTCCTATATCTACATGAGGTTGTACATGAAGCATACACTTCTGAACAACAAAATGCAGTGACGTGAGCATGAAATAACTAGTATAGAGAGCAATTAGAAGGTCAGTGTTTGCGTATATTTTATTGATGGGTCATGTGCACAGTTTTTGACGTATGTATCAAAACTTCAAGTTCATAGAAAAATCTCATTAAACAAAATAGGTAATTTAAAGTAAAGTTCAAATAATTATTTAAAATAAGGTTCAAACAATTTAATAAGGCTCAAATAAAATCAGGTTCTATTAAAATAGAATTCAAATAACTATTTTATTGAATCCTTTTTTAATAGGATTTTATTGCATTTCATTGGCTGTTTTATAAGAAATATAATCAAAAAGCAAAATAATAGTGATATTTTTATTAAAAGAGAATGATTTGAAAGGCAATGCTTTAATTTACTTTTCTTGTTTCTCATACTTTTTCTACTATCAAAGTGCTTTTAAACCTTCACGTAATAGTCCTTATGTTTTTCTAGGTAGTCATGTTTGTCACACCTGAAACAGTTATGATAGTAACCTTAGGAAGCACAAGCAGAGGAGTGTATATACAAGGCAAATAAAAATACTTTAACAGCAAAAATAAAAGTGAATAAATTCCACCAACTTCTGATTCACTGACTCTCTTGGATGTTTATGATAAAAGAAGTCAAATAAACAGCTTCTTAGTTGAAATGCAGTTCTTCCTTCACTAAGAACATCCTTTTAATTAGCATGTACTATCTCATTGACTTTTGCATAAGTACAGTCTAAAAATGATTTTATCGTATTAAAACCATGACACATTTTGTATTTAGTTTATCAGCCTTAATTTTGAAAAAAATGTACACTCATTTCATCTCAGTCTGTTTTAACTTATTTTGTGTATGACAAAAGTCACTTGTCCCATGTGTTAAATAAGATAATTGAAATTATTCCAAAGGGATTTTTTGATTCCACTCTTATCAAGAAATAGATGTCTCAGTTCTTGTGTAGCTGTATAAACTCGACATCTTACACAGTTCTTTTCTATTTTATTTTGGTCCAGCTACCTTAATGTAAGCCACTTTTATTGTAAACTATTGTATTAGATCAGCACAACAAATGATTCCTTACCTGTGGCATCAACAATGTGTGCTTCCATCACATTTGGAAACAAGAATATTTACGTTGAATCTGGACATAAGCTTCACATCCAACTATAGTCACTGTAACTGAGATATTTTTCAAATAACTTGTCCTCAGAGGAATTAATATACTTCAACCTCCTTCCAATTAAAAATTATCTAAATCTATGCTTCACTTGTTTCTTCTCAGAATCTTCTGTCCCCATACATCAAGAAGACATTTTGCCATCCGGGGACTGTCTGTATCCCAAGGGAAACACAAAAACCAGAGGCCATAGGAGTGAGGATGACAGTAGGATGGTTTTGTTCCAGCTGTGTGACAGTACCTGTGGCCTCAGATTTATTAATACTGCTATTGATAATGGTATTTCTGTCTCAGATATCATCACCTGAGCATGAATCAAAGGCATAGCTTGTATGGGTCAATTTAATTAAAGTTCAGTCACTAAATAGTATGGAGAGAGACCCGTTAAGAAGGCAGTACGTGATATGTGTAAGATACTTACTCATCATTTTTGACATAGAACGCTAAAATTTAAAAAACGTTATGGTTGTGCATAGAAATTGTACAAAAGCATTTTTGTCATAGAGAGAAAAGCAGAAATTCACAATAGGAAGGATATGTATAACTTAAACACATTCATACATTAAAGTAATAGACATTGTAAAAGTTGTGGGAGGGAGAGTAAAGGTACACATGCTGAGTCCCCATAATGAATGTAACTATTATGTACTGCAAATGTGCGCTGATACATTAAAAAAATGTTTATACAAATAAAAATATGACTAACATGAAGGGATGGTGATGGTATCTTGTTAAGAAAACATACAGGGGCTGGCAAGATAGCTCAGTGGACTAAAACTCCTGCTTAGGCAAAGGCAAGGCCAGCAGTTTGATCCATGGCACCAAAGACGACACCAGTCCTGCCCCCATGACAAACTGAGGGAGCCACAGAGTCCTGGCATAGTGGTCTATACCTCTAATCCCAGCGCTGGGGTGGCTGGGGCTAAAAACAGGAGGATCACTATGAGTACAAGCTGCGTTGTGAGAGCGTGTAACAACCAAAGAAATTAAAAATAAGTAAAAGAAAACATACAGTGCGGTGGGTCTTGGGAGATACCTAAGCTGTCTAAGCACCTGCCTAGCAAGTGCAAAGATCAAGGTTCTATTCCCAGTGCTGCATGCCCGCCAGCCCCACACTATGCCAGACACTAAAACCAGGTGTGGTGGCACATGTCTATAACCCCAGCATTGGGAAGGATGGGACAGAGGGATCACTACGACTCAACAGCTGTGTAGTGAGATCCTGTACCTAATAATAAATAAATAAAAAGACTGAAAAGAAAATAAATAATGCTGCTAAACAATAGTTCCCCACACATGTATATATAGATGGGGATTAATTATAAAAACTATACATAAAAAAGTATTCATTACCAACTGCCACTATATCTTGTTCTCAGCACTTTATTATTCAGGGGAAAAGTCATCTTTTTAGGAGATATTTTAACATAGGGCACATTCTAGTGATATTATACATTTTCCTGTGAACAATGTGATATGATAATTTTTGATATGATAAATTTTAAGGCAGAACATATATAGAACACTAAATATTAAAAATAAATTTAAGAAGCATATCTTTTTTCTGAATTTGAGATGCCCCATAGTCTGTCACTGATTCTTGTCTCAGCCTGGCCTACTCTTGGCCAGCAGAGTGGGCTGTCTGACCAGTGCCTCCCTCGCTGGTCACACAGCTTCCCTTACAATGGGACCTTTCCTAGACACAACACAGGTCAGTGTCTTCTCTAATCTGTATGGAAAAATCTTGCATCATTGTTCAGCAAATAATACTTCTTACTTTCACTTTAATTCTTTTCTGTGTCCTTTTATTGTACTCTAGTCAAGATAACAAACTAGGACAGCTCCCAAATAGCTACTTAATTCATCGGAGCCTTGTTTACTTCACTTCCTTCATCAATGATTTATATTTTCTTCAACAGATAGAACTACTTAGGCAGCAACAGGCCTGAGCGATGCTTCCTTTGGAGATAGACTCATGTAAAATAGTTATTTTCCTAAAACGTTTTTTTTTTTTTTTTTCTTTTTCAAGTTTAATCACAATGGGAGGCTCTTATCTTGAAAGTAAATTCCCTTATTTTGCTGAGTTGGACTCTCCGAAGGAAAAATCGCTGGTAAAAACAATTTGAGTCTAAGACGCATGTACAGGAATTTTTATTTTCAACTCCCTTGTTCCTACATGAAGAGGAAATCTCTTGATATTTTATTATCACAGAATCAAAATTCATGATCTATTGGAAAAACAGCAACTCAATAAACTACTTTAAAAAATGAATGCATGCCATAATGAAAATATTTGAATTCCAATTATAAAAGTCACTGGATGCAAGATCTCAAACAAGATGCTTATATTAGACCCTCTTCAAGTTTCTCCTGTGAACTCAGAGATTCCTAGCTACCAGTGTTCTTATCAAAATAGATGAATTCAAGTGATGCTTTAAAATTAATAGATCCTGGGGGTGAGAAGATATCTCAGTGGAATAAGTATTTGCCTGACAAGTGCAAGATCTTGAGTTTATTCCCTGGTATGACAAAATAAATAATAAAATAATACAATAAAATAAAATTAATAGGCCCTAAGCAAATAACCAAGTGTGTGTTGCTTTCCTGTGGTAAAAATTATTGGTTTTCAGCAAGGGACTCATTTATGTGCACAAAATCCAATATTATGACAGTGTTTTTGCAAAAGGAAAAAAAAAAATTTCCTTAAGCAGCTACCCAAAAAAACAAGGCTACAAGTTTAAAAGGAGCACAAATTTTCCTTCATGTTCAACTGTAGGAAAGGAAATTATAGAACAGGAGAGAGGAGAAGTGTATTCATTAGACTTCAAAGGGCAACCTGTAGGGTTCTTCTGAGTAGGTCTTGAAATGTCATAATACCTCTTTCAAGGATGTAGGGTCCTTTCCAGGAGAGTTATCTGTCATAGTCCTCCTGGGGAATTTGAGCCTCGATATTGTTGACTGAAAAGGCTGCCTTTATTCTTTTCACAAAAGTCTTTCTTGTAAAGCCAATCCCCAAATACCCTTGAGTGGAGCTTGGAGGATTTTTCAAAGTTTGAGAGCTCTGTTGTTTGAGGAGCTCATGTCCAGGAGTGTCCATCCCTTCCCCAACTTCATTGTAACATGATATTACTTGAAAACCTACTGGGTGGCAAAGAAATTCTTCTGTGCTAGGTATATGTTCAGACATATGGTCAACCTGTAGGATGAAGAAGGAAAAATGAAAAAGAATATCGTGAAGAGCAGTGAATTTCATCAGGTGTGCAGGGCAACTTCTAACCATGATGCAAACAATGCCTCATGTGGCTTTAGATTTAATTATCTATCTATCTATCTATCTATCTATCTATCATCTATCTATCTCTGTTTATTTATTTTTGTGATAGCAGGGATTGAACACAGGACCCTGCACTTGCCAAGCAAGCACATATTCTACTGTACTATCTCTCTGGCCTCTAGATTTTAAAATGTAGTAAAACAAAGATGTATTCATGAAATAATATGAACCTGCTTGTGTGTATGTGAGTATATTGAGGAATCAGGTTTGACCCTGAAATTCTATTTGTGGGAAATAGAAATTTTCATCTACTCATTTCTTCTACTTTTTCATGTTCGATTAGTGGATGTATACAAAGCAAACTGACAAAAGATAGATTAGCACATTCAATACAAAGATTTAAGTATATGTGCAGAGATAATTAAAATTGTAACTTATGATCATTGAAAGTTAAAAATTACATGCCATCTTAATAAGAAGGTGAGAAAATACGAAAGAACATCTAGAATAAGTGACTTCTCAGAGAGGTGTACTTCCAGAAAAAATGAAATGTTTTTGAATGATGATCAACTGTTAGAAGAGATAAGACTTTTGACAGTCTTGTAACAGAATCACTGGAGGGGAAAAATTGTTTTCTCTGAACATAGAATGTCAAATTTGGTAGCGCCCAAGAAAGGACTTTAATGTAAGGAATCATTATGTTAATTATGTCACCATTGTTTCTTTAAAGACCATCCTGAGGCTTAGTGATGATTCTCTGGTAAAACATTAATTTTCCACCTTGCAAGCTACACACAAGAGCTATGCATACATCTCTGGATATTCTCATCACTTGTCATATTTTTGAGAATATTATTTCATCCCCTATTGGAATACGGCACCCAAAATAAGGACAAACATATTTTATTCTGATCTTCTTGAAAACCGATATTACTTCATCTTTATGTAGCTAACATTAATTTTACATGGAAGGATGTTTCTAGAAATGCCAAGGTCACTAGACCTTGTCAAAAAAAAAAATGTTATGTTGGTCTTCAGGCAATTCTTGGATGTGGTGTACTCAAAATTGAAATAGAAGAAAAACACAACCACCGTGACTTGATGAACAGGCCCTGAGATGACATTTCCAGATGCCCTCCTGTGGGGAGCCAGATCAGAATGGCGCCGACTCCTCCTCCCCCCGCCCTTCGTGTTTCCAAGATGGCGCCCATATCCTGTTTCCTGAGTCTTGCTGTTGAGCCTAACTTTACCTTGTTTGCATATGATCTGCCACTGCTCTCCGGGGGGCCCATCATTTGTATCCACGTAGCACCCTCCGATTGGGTTATAAACAATATAAAGACTGCTGTATAGGGAAGTTGGACATGCTTGCACGATAGGAGCCGCGGATAGCGGACACATGTAGAGGCTTGCATCACACCCGATAAAGGCCTGCTGAACCCCGTTTGTGAGTGTCTGAGTGTCTTCTTCCGCGGGACGGGAGTGGCGACGGACAACTTGGTGGCCCGTACGGGGAACCTCTTCTTTCAGCAGGCTTGGTCGAGTGGACAAGTGGTACGTACCTTCAGGTAAGCAGTGGCTTAACCTGGCCCTGGGTGGACGCACCTTAAGGGAATCCCCGTGTCTCCGCCATAGAGGAGACATTTCTGCCTGAAAAGGAAGGCGTGCCCGGCAGGCTACTGCGCCGATTGGGTTTTTCCCTTTCCCCTTTCCTTTTATTTTCGCTATGGGTAATACCCATGGCTCCCCACTTGCACTTTCCCTCCGCATGTTTTTGAGATCTCGGGGGCTTCGGTTGGATAGAAAGACCGTGACCTCCTTCCTTAAACATCTTGATATTGGCTGGGGAGGTGGCTCCATGGAATAAGCACTTCCCTGGCAAGCACAAGGGCCTGAGTTCAATCCCCGGTTCCGCCAAAAAAAACAAATTTGTGATCCTCCTGCCTCA
>PVKA01045143.1:0-15663 GCA_004027165.1 Ctenomys sociabilis
ATTGAAATTTTATTGGTTGTGTTGAGGATCAGTGCACATGATTCACTTTGGACACAATTCTTAACACACATACCAAAAAAAGCCATGTATTGTTTTTGTTGTTCCAGTGACTTTCCAGCCTCAACTTGAGAGGCAAATTTTCTGTAAGAGGATTAAGTACCCGGTACCTTCAAATGCTGACAAAGTGTTACTTAAGTCCCACCACGTCACAATTTTGTACCACGTACACTACATATTCAGATTTTTGATCTTTCACAGCACATTAACAAAATGAGGCAAACCAGACCACCACTACCAAAGATGTTACAGAGTGCAGGCGGTTCTGACAGGGCAACAATTAGGATGTAGTTTTCTTTAGGAAACAATTCTACCAAAAACATGGGAATAGAAGTCATTTAAAATATCCAAGACGTATTAAATGCAGGACTATAATTCCAAATTGCCGTTTAGTATGCTTTGTATTGCAGGATATAAAACTAACCCCTACCTATGGAATGCTAAGCTGGCTTTGACTGTCTTGTGTGTCACCTCAACCCCTTTAGATGGCCCGTAAGTGCCGAGTCACTCTAGGCCGGGCCCTTCCATGCCTCTGAGGGCGTGGAGTCACTGAGTGGATCCAGGTAAACTTCTGACCCCCCAAAGCTGACACAGTGTAGCAACCACCACGTATGTCATCAGTGTGCTCAGGTTAAGTGGGACTGAAGCAGAGGGTACAACTGACTGATAAATTGATACTTGCTGTCAAGTAGATGTGAAGGAGAAGGATAGAAGAGTCATTCTAAATATATTACTCAGTGTGAAGAAAGAAAATTGAATTTGTCAATAATATCTATAATTTTTCTGCAACTAAAGCCTGAAAAACAAGCACTCTCTGCTTTCCAATGGAATTGTCAGCAATTTCTATTAGACAAGTGAAGTTCATTTTGGTTTATGTCTGTAACTGAACTTTTAAAGTTGACTTTGCTTTAATATAGCTCATCTATAGTCCATTGCTATTGTATTATTAAAATAACAACCTTGAGCATTCTCTTTTTGATCATAAATCTCTGGGGAAACATAATCCTATTCTTTCTACCTCAAGCACATTACAAATATGCTTTTTTAATAGAAGAAAAATAGTAAAAAAATTAGAAAGTAAAGAAAATTTCAATAAACAAAATGATAGGAATTCAACAGTGGTTGTTATGTTGCATATTGTTGTCTTTAAATTATTTAGTTATAAACATGCAAAACTGGTCAAAAAATTCAAACAAAATTTAAACACTAACATGAATTTAGCAAAGTGTAATAGAAGGGTCATACTTGGAATGCCTGTCATTCTGGTCATCTAAATACATACTTCTTGCCATGACATACCAACTGTTACTATACTATCTTTCAATGAATTTTTTTAAAAAGGGTAATAAATGAAAAATAAGACACAAAAAGATGTCACAGGACAGTCCTGCTACAATGTTGTATATGGATAGATTTCTAAATATCTATGTAAATATATGTAAGTGTTAATTCCTAAAAAAATTACGTATTAACTATTTCTTTCAATAGATCAGCAGTACAATTATCCAAGCTATGCTGTGCATATACTCTACAGCTTTCCCTCCTTCTTTCCTTCTTTTCCTCATCCTAGTTGTTCCTTCTCTTTGAACAGTTTCTTTCCCTTTCACAGTATCAATTGTGCCTTTCAGATTTTACTTATTCTCTCAGGTTCTTACACACGTGGGTCTGATCTATTTTACTTAAGAGTATAGTCTCTAGTTGCATCCATTTACTTATAAAAGCCTCAAGTTTAAATACAAATATTTTTCTTTCTGACATTCTTCCTCTTTCTATTGCTTTGCCTTTCCTGATAGATGATTCACTCAGAAGAGTCAATCAAAACAAGTCATGTGGCCCTGGGAGAGAACAGTGCTTGAGGAGGAAGGATGACCCCACGTCATCTCTCCCAGCTGATGACTCACTTCTGGAGCAAACACAGGCTTCGGGGCAGATGCCTTGCTGCCCCTATACCTTTGCCAAAGATGGCCATAGTGTACAGCAAAACTTTTGATAGCTTCCAAGGATGTCATACCAACAGTTAATAGAGTCATCAATATCCAAAAGCAAAATTGATTTTAGTGAATACAGACGTGAAAAAAGTTTTTCCTTTGGCCTTTGAAAAATTATATTTTACTATATATATCGCTTTACAGTACCATTTGTTAAATAGTTAATATATTTGACTGCCAAAGCAAAATATAGCCCTATAAATAGGATTACTAATGGTGAAGAATTGGAGATACAGTCAGAAAAAAATGAGCTGCTGCAGAATACGGTACAGCTGAGCAAGGCAGAAATACACAGGAAGAAAATGTGCAAACCCCGTGGAAGACAACTGTCATAATTCCAAGGTGGAAGAAACAAATTCTTGCCCCCAGGGGCTGATCAGAAGCATATCTTTTATGTTCCTTTCAGCATTCTTTACAACGGTGGAGACTTAGAAATTATGTGAGTAATGAGCCATCTTGGTTCATGCATGTAGGAGAATATAATGTAGTTATAAAAGTGAGGTATTAAGAAATATTTAAAGACATGATAAAAGTTTATGAAACACTATGAAGAAATTAAAACCAGGTTTAAGAATGGTAGATCCAGCATGATTAAATTATATTAAAACACACAGAGATACAGGCCCACATCATAGGAAGAATGAAAAGATGAAATCAAACTGGTATCAGTACATGAATATGGATGGTCTTCATATTCATATATATTTTTTTCAATTTTTCTATAATTAACATGAATGATCTTCACAAACACAAAATAATAATAATTTATATATGTAAAAGAGAAGACAATTTGGAGAAGAACTTCTATTTAGGGCAATAAGACTGGTAAGTTTCTAAAGAACTAAAATAAATATAAAGCAAAGAAAACTCCCCCTTTCAAATACATTGGCACCCAGGTAGAGATGAAAAGAAGCCTGAACAAAGACAAAGTGGAAATCCAGAAGGTAAGCAACTACTCCAACATCTTTCACTCTGAGGGACATACCAAGACTAGTAAAGTAAGCTTCAATCTTCATAGCTGGGTAAAGACTAAGTAGTAGTTGTGGGGAACAGTCTCCTTGCAGCTCTCAAAGTTGGTTACCCTTTTCCTTTCCCAACTGCATGTTAAGTGACATCACACAGGCATCTTGAAATCAGCCATGGACCATTCACAACACAGAAACTGGCAAATGGTACAAATCAGTATTTTTTCTGTAGGAGCCATGAAAGAAGTATTTGCCTGCCAAATAGAAACATGTAAAGTTGGTCAAAGTAAACATTTTAAGCACCAACTGCTACCTTGAAAAACCTGATAGAGAACAGTAGTACAAGTGTCTTAACTATCTTGTGTATATGCATACATGAATTTTTTCCCTTTCCCTTTCTTCCTTCATCATAGGAAAGTCTTTAAGGACAAAACTCATCCTTTAGTTCAAGAAATAAAGGTGGGTAATTATAATCAAAGTCTCACAGGACAATTTGACAGGCACCAAAATGGCCAGGAGCCATTGCCAAATTTGAATGGGTAGTGAAAGACTTTCAATCTGTCATTTATAATTTAATCTTTGGCCTATTTTCTATGTAATTATTAAAATGAGTATTTACCAATCCATTACCAAGCACAAAGCTTAAGAAACAAATCCTAGCATCCTATAGAACATAAAATAGTTAATTAAAAACTCCACATACAGAGCCTACATAGCTATATAGTTGGGAGCCTAAATAGCTCTATAGTTAGTATAAGAAGTAGGAATAATCCCACTTCTCTGAAGGAATCATCGAGGTAACAAACTTTATACTAGATGAAAATCAAAATATCTTTCCTGAGATTTTTTAACCTCAAAATGACCTTCATGAAAGTTTTTGGACTTTAAACTCTTGACTCTTCTGTGGCCCACAAAACATCAAGCTAAAATTTGAACATAGATGATAGTATCCCAAGCTCCTGGCTGGCTCACACAGAATTTTGTTCTGTGGAAATATACCTATAATTCTGCCTCCCAAGTCAGCACAAAGAAGAAATGTTAGCTCACATATAAAAACTAAAACAACACCTAGGAAAAAAGTCTGAGTAAAAAAAGAACAACAGAAAGGACAATTCAGAAATTTTATTTAGGATTTCCAGGAAGATGGTAGAAGGGTGAGCAGAGAGTAAGAGCCTCTCTAAAATTCAGTGTCCAGATTGGAACATGAAGAAGAAAAAAAGGAAGGCAGTGTGTCCCTGGGACGCAGCAAGGATTTCAAGTGAGAATTGAGTCCACAGGGAGAGCAAATTGAAAACTTCAAAGAAGGAGGAGGCAGGCAATGCTTTCTCCCTGAGGAGGCTTGAACTTGCAGACTCATGGTTTCTGCTGGTAACCCCAGAGACTTCCATGAGGAAGCACACAAGTGCAGCAGAGCAGTGAACTGCAGCGGACTGAAGTGGCTGGGAAGTTGTTTGCATATGGAGGGCTGATTGTGCAGGAGCCATCTTGGAGAGAGACAGACTGAGCTCAGGACTTTGAGATGCTACTCGCTCCACCTGGAGGCTCCCAATCCAGTTCAAATCCACAGGGGGCCCAGGGATTGCTACAGGCTGGATGGGTCTGGTTCCAGCTTCCAAGCTAGAGGCCAGCCTGAATTTCTGTGGAAATAAGGATGTAGATTCTCTGGGATTCGCCTCTGTCCTGTCATGGAGCTTCTGATGGCTTGCTGAGATTGACAGAGGCAGACATGGACTGTCTGCCCACAGTGTCTACCAGTGTCACCAGAGACACACCTTGAAGTGGACATTTTTTTCCCCCTTTTCTTTCTCTCCTACTTTTTGTTTGTTTGCTCTTCACTGTTTTTGTTTCCGTACATGTATCAACATTGTGTCCCAGTTTTGTTGCTGTTGTGGCTCTGTTCTTGTTTTTATTTCTTCCTTCTCCCCTTTCCTTCTGCTTCTGAAATAGCTTCCAAAAGTTGGAATGATAATCTTGTCTTCGAGCCTTGCTTCTAATCTCTTCCTTTCCCTTTACTTCTTAATTTTTCCCCAAACGTGTTTATTTTCTCCCCTGAGGGTAAAATTGCAAAATTGAGCATTTATTTATTGCATACAATATTCTGGTTTATTTTAGATTTTGTTAGATAACCACAAATCTAGTTCACATAGTTAAAAGTGGATAATTTATAGTTACCTCCGATTATCATTTTCTAGGCTATGTTTGATGTTAGTGTTACTGCTTATTGTACTTTAGTCAAAGTGACACAATTGTTCTAACCAGTTGTTCTTTCTGAGATTGCTTAAGGGTCATACAAAATACTACAGTCCAGTGCCAAAAAACTATGGGTTGGGCCAAGCAGGCATCCCTAATAAACTGAAGAGGTGGGATCTTGCAACAGACCCCAAACCCAAAATCTATCTATACCTGGAGGACTCTGAGAAGTGGTCATTTCCTTAGGGTTCTAAATACTAGCAATAAAGCCACTCACCATAGGCAATTTTCAAGCAGCAGCCCAGGAATTAGGTTTAAAAAAAAAAAAAAAGACATTTAAACAAGACACAACCCCAGACTTCCAGCTCACCAAAGGCAAACCCAAGAGGCAATGAGATGGAAAACAATCTGAAAACTACACACCCGGGCTCTCTAAAGGGGTAATAACAAAGCAAATTAAAAAGGCTCTAGAAAAAAAAAGTCAAATCAGAAATAATTTCTCAGGTAACTTTAAAGATAGATACCTTAAAGAAGTGCTTACTATATCTAGAATAGATACAAATAAAAAATAAGAGAAGCTTAGGAAAATGATGGAAAACATGAATGTCCAATGTAGGAAAGAAGTGGAATCCATAAAACATTCCATTGAAAGTATTCATAGCAGGGGGCCAAGGAGATGAATCAGGGGAATAAGTACTTCCCTGGCAAGTGCAAGGGTCTGAGTTCAATCCCTGGTTCTGCCAAAAATAATCAACAAAGAAAGAAAGTATACATAGCAGAATGAACCAACATGAGGTAGAAGACAGGATTGCAGTCAGCAGTCATAAAAAGAAAGGTTTCTATTTGTATTTTTGAGGAGTTTCACTATGTAGTTCAGGGTAGCCTTGAACTCACCCAGTAGTTCAGGCTGGCCTCAAACTCACAGCAATGATCATGCCTCAGCTGGGTGAGATTACAGGTATGCACTACTATGCCAGGCCAAGACTTCTTCAAAATAGCAAGCGACCACAAGAAATCATTCGGCATTTGCTAGATGAGGCAAAGAAGACTAACTTAAGATTGATTGGAGTCAATGACAATGAGGAGGCAGCAAAATGATATTACAGAACCTTTTGACCTTTCCTTTCAGTGGCACACTGTGGCAAAATGGCAGTGCAGATTTCTAGGAGAAAGTTTGTCACTAATGGCATCTTCAAGGCTGAACTGAATGGGTTTCTTGCTAGGGAGCTGGTTGAAGATGGCTACTCTAAGTTATACTGACAAGGACAGAAATCATTATTTTAGCCACCAGGACACAGGGTGTTCTTGGTGAGAAGGGCTGGAGGATCTAAGAATTGACTGCTGAGGTTCAGAAGAGGTTTGGCTTCTCTGCGGGCAGGGGAGAGCTCTATGTTGAAAAGGTGGCAATGAGAGGTCTGTGCGCCATTGACCAGGTGGAATCTCTGCTACAAACTCCTAGGAGAGCCTGCTGTATGGAAGGCCTGCTAGGGATGCTGCAGGTCATTACTGAGAGGGCAGCCAAGGACTGAGAGGTCCTGGGGAACTCTGAGGACAGAGAGCTAAGTCCATGAAGTTTGTGGATGACCCAAGGATACACAATGGGGACCGTGTCGCTACTATGCTGACACCGTTGTGCACCATGGGTGCTTGGTATCAAAGTAAAGATCATGATCCTCTGGGATCCAAGTGATTGGTCCAAGAAGCCTCTGCCAGACCATGTGAGCACTGAGGAGTCCAGAGATGAGAGATCCTGCCCACCACTCCCGTCTCAGAACAGAAATGTGGGAAACCGGAGCCGCCTGCCTGCCATCCCCAGCCAGTCCCTACCACATGGCAGGGCGTTCCTGGCAGCAGTGTCTGAAAATGGAGGCTTCTGTGGGAAGCCCTTCAATAAATCTTACACAAAGACTGGAAAAAAATACTGCTCCCAGACATCATGGCAGAAAATTCCTTGGCAGGGAAAAAGTTGATGGACAGAATTCCAAATTAGCCATGATAAAAAGAAAACTACAGTAAGGCATACGATAGTCAAGATTCCAAAAATTCAAAACAAGAACAGAATTTTAAAACGTGTCAGAAAACAGAAACAAATCACCTATAAAGGAAAACCCACAGATTCACAGTGGACTTCTCAACACAAACCTGAAGTCAAGGAGAGCTTGGAGTGAAGTACTTCAAGCCCTACAAGCAAACAACCTTCAACTTAGTTTGATGTTTTCTACACAACTATCTTTCAAAATTGATGGAGAAATAAGATTTTTATTACAAAAAGCATGTGAAGAAATTCTTGAATACCAAACCAGCCCTCCAAGATGTTCTGAAGGACATTTTAGAAAGAGATAATAAGGATTGCATTTCCATGAACCCCAAAAGAAGGAACCTACCAGGAAAGCAAACAATTAAATGGGAGGGGGGAGAGAAGCTGACAACAGGAAGATAACATGAGAAAGATAAGTCAATGCACATTAGTTATAATCATAAATGTTACTGCTCTCAATTTCCCAATTAAAAGAAACGGTCTGGCAGAATGGATCAAGAAATAAGATTCAAACATATGCTGCATAAAAGAAACACATTCAATTCCAAAGGAAATTCATAGACTGAAAGTCAAGTCTATATTGACAAAGTCAAGTTCCACATGACAGAAACCCAGAAAAAAAGCCGAGGTAGCTATTCTATTCATGGACAAATTGAATTTCAAGCCAATACTTGATTAAAAGAGACAAACAATGTCACGACATCCTTATAAAGTAAATAATCCAAAAGGGAATTATAATAATCATGAATATATATACACCAAACACAAACACATCCAGCTACATACGACAAATATTAATGTACATGAAAAATAAAATAAGCAGTGATACAATTGTTGTGGGGGACCTCAATAACCCACTGTCACAAATAGACATCACCTAAACAAAAAATCAACAATGAAATACTAAATGAAATACTAACACTGAGCCAAACATTTGAAATGGGGAAATCCAGAAGACCATTTATACCTACTTTGGAAACTTGCATCCTAATAATGACTTAGGAGATGCCTAGAGAATGCACAGCGTCACACATTTTTCTCAGCTTCCCATGGGATGTTGCCTGGAGGAGCCCCCCATACTAACTCATAGAACATGCTTGACTAAGTTCAAAGGAACTGAAATTGTGCCACGCATATCAGTTCATAGTGCAATGAAATTGAAAATGAATGGCAAAAGAAACTCAGCAACTTCATACATACATAGAGATTAAATAATCCCCTCCTGAACAACCAGTAAATCACAGACGAAATTCATGAAGAAATTAGACAGTTTCCATAATTAAACAATAATGCCAAAAATATAACATACTGGAGGTTTTGTGACAAAATGAAAGCAATTTTATGAGGGAAAGTTACAGCAGTGAATGCCTATATAAGAAAAACAGAATGAGTTCAAATAAACAACTTAGAACAAAACTTTGATCTGCTAGAAAGAAAGAAGTCAAACTCCAAGGTAGTACAAAGGAGGAAATGATTAAGATCAGAGCATGATAATGCCCCAGAGACTAAAAACTACAAAGACTCAGTGAATCAGACTTGGTTCTTTGAGAGATTAAATAAAATTGATAAACCCTTGGCTAAACCTTATTAAAAAAGGGAAAGAAAAGAGTCAAATCCATGCAACCAGGAATGAAAAGCGGGAAATCCCAACAGATTGTGTGGGGATCAAGACCATTAAACCTCCTTTGAGAACTTATATCTTCGTGTGTGTGTGTGTGTGTGTGTGTGTGTGCGTGTGTGTGTGTGTATGTGTGTGTGTGTGTGTGTATGTGTGTGTGTGTGTGTGTGTGTGTGTTTAGTACAGGGTCTACAGGGTCTCACTACTAGATTGGACTTGTAGTGATCTGCCTGTGTTCAGCCTCTCATGAGTTGGGATTACAGGTGCATGCCACCATGCCTAGACTCACTGCCATCTCAGCGCGCACCCTGTGGGTGGGGCTGGCATGGCACACAGGGGATTGAACCCCAGGCATTGTGTTTCCATAAGCAGGTGTTTTAATCTGCTGAGTTATTCAGCCAGCCCTTGAGAATTTATATCCTAATAAGATGGAAAATGAAATGGACAGATTCTTAGATTCACTAAAGCAGAATCAAGAAGATATAAAAATTCTAAATAAGCCAATATCAGTCAATTAAATTGAAAATATAATTAAAAACCTACCAACAAAGAAAAGCCCATCAGTGGAATAAGCACTTCCCTGGCAAGTGCAAGGGTCTGAGTTCACTCCCCAGTTCCACCAAAAAAAAAAAAAAAAAAAAAAAAGCCCAGACATGGATGGATTCACTGCTTAACTATAAGAAATTTAGAGAAAATTTAATACCACTACTTCTCAAAGTCTGTAGTGACATTGAAAGGGGAGCAGTGTTCCCACATTCATTCCTGAAACAAGATTACCAAAACCAGAGAAAGATTCAATTAATAAAGAGGACTATAGTCCAATCACCCTAACAAACATAGATGCAGAAATCCTCTATAAGATACCAGCAAACAAAATACAGCAAATCATCAAGAAAATTGTTTGCCATAACCAAGTAGATTGATCCCAGGGATGCAGTGATGGTTCAACATATGCAAATCAATAAATACAATCAATGTACCATATAAACAGAGTGGAGGACACAAACCATATGGTCATCTGAATAGATAGAGAAAATGCTCTGGACAAAGTCCAACATCCATTATGAAACAAACCCTACAGAAAACTGGAATAGATGGTATTAATCTCAATTTGACAAAAATGAGATTAATCTTAGTCTGACCAACAGCTGTTGTCATACTAAGTGCACAAAACCAGAAAGTTTTATCTCTGAAAGCAGGAATAAGACAAGGCTATCCACTATCACCATTCTCATTCAATATAGCTCTGGAAACATTAGCCAGAGCAATTATACAAGAAAGAGAGAAAAGGACCAACTACAGGAAAAGAAGAAGTTAAATTATCATTATCCACAGATGACATGATACTCTACATAAATGACCTCAAAAACTTCACCAAAGGACTTTCTAGATTTAATGACCAAATTCAGTGGTATATCCGGAAACAAAGCCAACACTCAAAGATCAACAGCCTCACTGAGAGAGAAACTAGGGAATCAACACCTTTCGCAGTAGCATCCAAAAAATTGAATTACCTAGGAATCAATGTAATGAAGTAAAAGACTTTATTGTTGCAAACTACAGTGCTGTGAAAAAGAAGTTTGAAGAGTATATCAGAAAATGGAAATATATGCCTTGTTCTTGAGTAGAAAGAGCCAATATAATTAAGATGATATACTTCCAAAAGTGTTACACAGATTTAATATTATCCTGATAAAAATTCCTACACTATAGCTCACAGAATTAGAGTAAACAATCCTAAAATTCATTTGGAACCAGAAGAGACCCTGAGTATCAAAACGAAATGTTACGGTTTATGTAATAGGTATCAAAACCTGCAGGCTAAGGAAGTATTATACATGGTGAAACAGATAATTTAAAAATTTAGAAGACATGGGCTAGGGAGGTAGCTCAGTGGAATAAGTGCCTGCCTGGTAAGAGCAAGGTCCTGAGTTCAATCCTTAGTACCACAAAAAAAAAAAAAAAAAAAAAAAAAAGATGGCAAATCTATGGACTGTACCCATATTGCAGCAAAAAGGAAACAAAACATAGCAAACATGGAAGAGAAGTTGTTATATGTAGGAGGAATTTAAACTTCTTTCAGGTACAGTGTATCTCAACATGTGTGGCAAATTCATATTTTAAAAAGCATAAGAATATAAATATTAGACTTAGGATACAGTTACCTATGGGATAGAGTAGGCACTGAGTCACATCAGACACTTAGGGCTTTATTTATTTATTGTATTTTTTTTAAGGGAAGTGTCTACAGGGTGTTCAGGGTCTCACTGCTAGATCGGACGTAGTGATCCTCCTGTTTACAGTCTCCCAAGTGCTGGGATTATAGGCATGCACCACCACACCCAGCCTCAATTGCCATCTTAGGGCACCCTGGGGTCAGGGCTGGCATGGAAGGCCTAGGGGAAAATCATTTATTTATTTATTTGATACACAGTGTCACTACACATTTCAGACTTCTCCTGATCCTCCTGTCTCAGCCTCCTCAGTACTGGGATTATAGGCATGGACCACTATGCCAAATTTTGGTGGCCAGCTCAGCGCTGGTATGGCATGGGGTACTGGGGACTGAACCCGGACCCTTGTACTTGCCAGGTGGGTGCCTAGACCAGAGAGCTATCTCCTCAGCTAGCACTTCCGGCTTCAGAGATACTGGCAACATTCTGTACTTAACATGGGTAGTAAATTCAGAGGTGCTACATTTTATTGTTTTTTGTGTCTTAAAATATAAACTATTTGGTATGTCATCAATATTAATTAAAAACATTTTGAATGTAGCCTGAAAGGGAGAAACTTTACATTGTTAATTGTGAACTTTACATTGTATTTGAGTCATACAACCAACCGCAGCTGATTTAATTTTCTCATCTTCTCTGCTACTTTTAAATATCCCTTCAAAAGACTGTTAAACTTACAATAAAATATAATAATATAATGAACATTATTTTTACAAGAATTAAGCATATCTTTCTCCAATATAATAAATGTATTTTCATAAAATAGCAAACTCAAATCACCCTTTTAGGGAGGCTCTTTTCTTTTATTTATAGATAAGTAGACAAATTTTTTAAAAATGCTATATGATAAAGTAGAAAGGCTCTTGGTGGTTCTACTTTTTCCTCTGGTTTCCAATTATTTAAAGAAGCCTTTTAAATACTCTTTGGAACTTAGGCAGGTTGTTAAACTGAATTACTTCCATTTCTTGATTATATTTAAAAAGAAATTAATTAGAGATCTGGGACTGGAATAATTATAGTAACACTGCTGGAATTTAAACTTCTTTCAGGTACAGTGTGTGGCACAGAACAGTGGTCTGATTTAGACTTGCTGCGCTAGTGGGCAGAGTCACAGGGAGGCCTGTGGCGTGGAAGGCCCCAGGCAGGGCGTGTGTCGGAGAATCTGCTCAGGCTTCAAAGCATTTTTGCTAACTAATGACTAGTTTACTCTAACCAAGAAGAGAAAAATGTTTATTTAGAGACTTAACTTTGAGCTGGGACTACAATTTACAAAATCATTTAAGGGAAATAAAAATTTGAAAATACACTGAAAGTTCCTTCAGGCAGGCCTTCTACCCCCAAAATAAGACAATTTGTATCCGAAACATAGCTGAAATAGCAATTTTTACTTAAAGTCCTGAGTATTTTGTTTCTAGCCTTATTTCCTGAGGCGTAAATCATATAGAATGAAATGTGTAGGCGTTAAGTTTAAAGCACTGGAATGAGTACAGGCACCTGTGTAAGTGCAAATCCATAAAGATATACACAATTTCTCCATCAGCTAAGAAACTCCCCTTGTGTTTCTGCCCTGTTGCACCTGGAATCTGTGGAACAGGAGCCCAGATGTCCATCACCATGATTAGATCATTTTTCTAGAATCATAGCATAGACTCTTGTGTCTGCTTTCCTTCACTGAACATAATGCTTTCAAATAGTTTCTATTCTACTATGTACCACCAATTGTTACTCATTTTCCTGTTATTCTTGAAGTCCAGTTTTTAGTTATTGCATATGAAGCTACTGTGACCATTTTTGCATAAGACTTTGGTGAACATTTTAATATTTTTGGGCCTGGGAGATAGCTCAGCGGCTTAAGTGTCTTCCTGGCAAGCACAAAGTTCCAAGTTTGACCTCCAATACTGAACAAAAATTAATATTTTTGTATTAAATAGTCAGGTGTGGCATAGATACACCATAGAGTAACACACATGTAGCTATTCCTAAAAACTGCTAAAGACTTCTCGTAAGTACTTGTACCATTCCATAACCTCACCATCACCGTCAGAGAGCTTTAGTGGGTCCACCTTGGGGCAGAATTTTGTAGCCAGACTCTCACTTTATTCATTTTAGGGGGCTATAATTTTCTCTTCTTTAATCTTCTTGTCCTCTCTGCAAATTAGGGCAGTCTAGTCTCATTAATCATCTTGGGAAACACTTTCTCTTTTTTTTTTTATTTGAAACTACATGCCTTTTAGGCAAGACATACTGTGGAAATGGACAGAAAATATTAAAAAGAAAAGAGAATCTGGGACGAAAGGAGAAAAGGGAAAAGGATTATATATATATGATTTATATTTTATATATGATCATATATGAGAATTAGTGCAGTTGTAACACTAATTTCTCCTACTTTATTGAAATGTTTGTGCTAATATTGGTCAATTTTTCATGCCTGTATCTTTATACTCTGAGCAACTACCTTGATGATAATAATACACAATATATTAACCATTATTACTCTCTTATTATCTTGCTTTGAAATGTTTTTGTTGCCTTTTCTCTTTGAAATAAAGACCAACTCTATTCCTTACACACTGCAGAGACACGGTACCCGACACCTAACGTAAAGTCACGGAGGTTTATTCAGGCTCACGTTTTAGAACCTTCAGTCTCTGCTTGGACAGCTCCAATATAGGAGATGGGCGGAGGAAGGGTGTGGGCGGAGGAAGGGTGTGGGCGGAGGAAGGGTGTGGGTCAGGAAAGATGTTCATGTCACAGCAGCCGGGATGCAAAGAAAGGGAGCAGGAAGGGAGGCCTCGAGGGTCAGCCCCTCCAGCATCCCCGCCCAGTCCATCTAGACGCCATCTGCTAAAGAGGAGCCAACTGTATGGTCCCATGACCCAGGCACCTTCCTAAAGGCCTGCCTGTGAAGCTTTGGGGGCGTCCTTTATCTGAACCCTAACTCTATAAGACCCTTTGTACCTTGTTTTAAATGATGATTTAGATTTAATAAGTATACAGCTCTTAAGATTCATCACATAATACGATTTTTTTTTTCAGGTAGCCTGTTTTTTTTTTTTTGTTTTTTTTTTTGTCTTTTTGAGACAGGGTCTTCCTATGCAGTTCAGGCTGGCCTTAAGCTCACTTTGTAGCTCAGGCTGGTCTCGAACTCACAACAATCCTCCTGCCTCAGCCTCCCGAGTGCTGGGATTACAGGCATGCACCACCACGCCCGGCAGCCTGGTTTCTTTTTATTTATTGTTTTCAATCAGATTTTATTGGTACATTTTATTTGTATATTAGTACCTATATTATACCCATATCTAGATCATATTTGTGATAGAAAGTTTGTACATGTAGATGATATAATGTTTTCCCCTCACTCTACCTGTCATATTCCTTTTTGTACTATGTGTACATTTAAAATTTGTCTACTGACCAAGGTTTAATTTATTGGCATAAAATTGCTTATAACATTTTTTTGTTGTTGTTGTACTGGGGACTGAACTCAGGACCTGTACTTGCCACGCAAGTGCTTACTCTACTGAGCTATCTCCCTGGCTCTTATAACATTCTTTATTTTTAATACCTAGAAAATTTGTAATGATATCCTATTATTTTTAATGTTGGCGATTTTCACTTCCTTTTGACTATATATATATATATATATATATTTTTTTTTTTTTTTTGTCTTTTTGAGACAGGGTCTCACTATGCAGTTCAGGCTGGCCTTAAACTCACTTTGTAGCTCAGGCTGGTCTCGAACTCACAATACTCCTGCCTCAGCCTCCTGAGTGCTGGGATTACAGGCATGCGCCACCACGCCTGGCCCTTTTGACTATATTTGACATTTATCAGCTTTATTAATATTTTCAAAGATTCCATTTTAAAATTTTTCATTACTTGTCTTCTCAATTTCCTATTTTATTGATTTCAGTATTTTATTAATATTGGGATAAGTGGCTGGTTATTCTGGTTGCTACCATGTTTCTTTCTCCTCCGCCCTCTTTTTTATTGTTGCTGGAATTAAATCCAGAGCTTCAGTATTTTCTAGACAAGCACTTCCCCACCTAGTCACACTTCAAGCCTGTTCTAACTCCTTAGCTTGAAAATACAGGCCAAACCTATAATGACTGAATGACAATGGAACACCCATGTTTGACAGGACTTAAAAAAAAGGGGAAACAAAAGAAGAACCATTCTGTGTTTGTGTAAATGGTACAGCTAGGATAAATGTGCAGTACTTTGGCATAATTCTATGAGAAGAAATATATGCACTAATAGTGTTTCGACAGGATATTCTGTCTGCTTCTTGTACTATGGATAACCACTAGGAAGATAACAATGTAAAAAGTATTAATTATTGAAACTGTACTATGATTTAGCTTTGGAAAGAAAAGATAGGTATGGAGCTACATTCTCTTAATTCATTGATCAGAGGCATCTGCTCTAATAGCATTTGTGCATGGAGTATCATGTATGCACCTTGTCCAACACAAGGCCAATATGAAAACAATGTGCAATGTATAAATTGTTGAATCTGTCCTACTGATTTGATTTAAAACTGTCTCATTGCTACTTGTTCTTCAATAAA
>PVKA01045144.1:0-15694 GCA_004027165.1 Ctenomys sociabilis
ATTTTTTAAAATCCCATATACTGCTGACTTTTTTTTGTTCTAAAATTGACAGTACATTGAATGGTTATAATGTAATTTTTTCCTTTTATCAGTTCAAATTTGTTATTTTAAGATCTGTGTTTCCTTGAATCAACAAAATGTAATGGTTGAAATTCATTAGTGTGAATTAAACTGGACCTTTATCAATAAAAAAAAAAAATTTAAGGGAAGCACAACACTGGATTTTTTTTCTTTTTCAGACAGGGTTTTTCTATGGACTTTATGCTGGCCTTGAGCTTACTTTGTACTCCAGGCTAGTCTCAAACTCAGTGATACTCCTGCCTCAGCCTTTGTCACACTGAGATTACAGGCGTGTGCTACCTCACCCACCAACACAGGATGTTTATAAACTGTTAGTAAAAAGGACATGAGGTGGATGTGCATCCTTGTTGATTTGAGTTTTTAAAGACTCAGTTCACATGCCATCTCCTGCTAAAGATCTCCTACTTCCCAGCATATACCATTTCTTGAAGATACACTGACAGCATTCACTATCAGAAAGCTCTGTGGGGGTTTAAAATGCAGAAGGTGCTGTACTGTGGAGTGCACAGAATAGGGGAGGGAAGAAAAAGATAGAGATATACAGACATACAGTTTTAAAAAATTTGTGACAACAAGAGTAAAGATTAAAGAGATAGTATTTCAAAAATATTAAGAGTGTATGTGTACCTGTCCATCTATGTATATTTAAAAGTATACATTAAGATGACAGATGCAAAAATGTTATGGCAGATTGATTAAAAAGACTAAATTTTTAATAATAATAGTATCATGAGTCAGATAAAAATAGGAGTTACAGGTTAGTTACTTTAGCTGTAGGGGCCAGAAAAGGCTGACCTGAAAAGCAAATAACTGAATTCAGATTTAAATGATAGGAAGAAGTTCTTCTGAAGATCTGGGAAGAGTATTAGGACAAGGAGAACAGCATAAGAGAAGCTTGACTTGTTGGAGGAACACAAGCACCAGCATGACTGGAGCACTATGGGATAATAAAGTGAGGGACAGAGTTACCTACAGCCTTGTAAATCCATGGAAAGTTTGGATTTTATTTGAAGAGAAATGAGAAAGCATATGAAGGGTTTGAAGATTAGCACCATGGTGTGATTTTTTGCTTTGATAAGATTATTCTGGTTGCTGCTTAGGTACAGCTGTAGAAAGTCAAAAGTGGAGGAAAAAGTACTCAATCAGGAGGCCACTATATTACTGTACACATGAGGAATGGAGGCTTGGACTCGTGAGTTAGTAAAGGAGGCAGTGAAGTGTTCAGATTTGGCATTTATTTTATAGAGCTAATGTGTCCTTGAGTAGGATAAGGACAAACCAGGGCTCAAGAATACACCACAGCAAATATATTGTATATTACCCAGAATGGAGAAGGCTCCATTCTAGAGTGGGGAAAAAGCCAGGAAAGGACTAGAGACATTTAATTTTGGAAAACCAGGGGGACTTCATGATGGCAATTAGAATTTTAATTGGAACCATTGGAAAGTTAAGTTGGTTTGTTTACATTTTCTCTACAAGTTCAGGAAGAATAGTAAATTGCTAAGTACTGATGGATTGAGCAGGGGGCTAAAGTAGGCCCAAGTGAGAGGATTAAAACATATGCTACAAAGAATGGAGGAGAATATTGGGAAAGACCATTTGTTGTTGAAAAGTGAGAAGACAGACATCACATACTCTTATTGGCATCTCCCTGGCATTTTAAAAAAATACCACAAACTATAAGTGTTTCTGAAGACTTGAATGAATGAATGATTGCCTTTGTGCCTACTTCACTGACATTTAAGTTAAATACCATTTTGATAGAGCCAAAACTGAGAGTAATTGATGGAAGGCAATGAATTGGCAGGGATTGATTCCTCAAAGTTTTGGGGTGTTTTCTTGTAAATTTCACTGGATTAAGTGAAATTCACTGGATTAAGTGAAATTTCATGAAACATAAAATTTTTGCTTCATACTATTGAAAAAATAAACACTTTAATTTACCTTGCATCAACTCCATTAAATACTTTCTGACATTCATTTCCAATAACTTCTTGCTTTAAGTAATACAACATTCTTACACGAAGCAAAACCCTAAAAAAAGACAAAGATTATTTCACTATAAAGGACATCATCCACAAAGTTAAAATTATAAGGTAATTTACACACAGATTTTAATTAAATAATTACATGTGTTTAAATGAATCTCATTATTATCACTATCTATGAAAAGTTTCTCCAAAAATATATACAATCTCCCCCTTAAGCCCCCCTCTCCCATTATGGGTATCACTACGTGGTTCATACTAGCCTTGAACAAACTATGTTGCCCAGGCTGGCTTAAAACCCATCTCCTGCTTCAACTTCCTGAGGTTGGGATTATACATATGTGTCACCAATCCTGGCTCATTCATAATCATCATATTTAATATCCAAGTGACGCAATGAGTTCACTTGGGGGTGAGTTTTATTTATCTCTTGGCAAGGAGTAATGCAAAATATTATAACTACTGAAGGACAACCTGTAAAGTTAAGAAGGACAACCTGTAAAGTTAAGATTAAAAATGGTCTTAGACCTGGGCTGTGTCTACACTCTATAGACTATGCTTTAAAGATATTAATAAAATTGTGAAAGATGAACTTATAAAGAATTATGTACAAAATATCCTACTACTTACTTATTACAGTGATGTTTAATATGTTTTTTGTAGCCTTCATCTTGAAGTAGCTGCTCAGGGTTATATTTTCGAAGCCATTCTGCTTTTTGTATATCAAATGAGCTTGTTTGAGTCTTTACTTTCTTTCCTTTTCGACCCCTGGGTACAGGAGCTGACAGGCCTGTTAAAATGAGAAGTAGACTCAAAATCAAAAATAACTTGTATCAGGAATTTTGCTTTGAAAAATTTTTTCATTGAAAAAAATTTCTAGAGACTTTCTGTGCAAGTTAATAAAAATATTAAAAATATACATTATAGTAATATTACTGAGCCCATCACAATTGGAGATGGTTTTATACATTTGAAAAGAATTTTGACAAAATATCTAATAACTATACTTTAAAGAGAATTAAAAATAATTTGAAAAAATTAGAAGCAATAAAGAATTTCAAAAAAATAAATCACAATTCAATAATTTGCTATAATGCATATTAATGGCCTTAAAATAATTGTTCAGATTACTAGACATAAGCATGTAAAATTAGTCAAAAAAAATAAGCATTAACTGTCCTATTCAATAAACCAAAATAGTGTAATTATCTTAGTTATCTATCACACACATATATATACATACACGTATATATTTTTCTTTCCCTTTCACAATATCTATTGTGCCTTTCTGATTTTATTTACTCTTTCAGGTTCTTATACTACATACAAGTCTGACTTGTGTCACTTTATGAATATGGTCTCGTTGCATCCATGTACATACAAAATTTTGCCTAGAGTTTATCTTTCTTTATATTTAAGTAATACTCCATTGTATAAAAACACCACATCTTTTTGACCATTTCTCCATTGATGGGCACTTAAGATTGCTTCCAAGACTTAGCCATGACAAACTGCACTGCTTTAAATATGGGTGCACATATATTGCTACAATATATTTTTAGGTATTCTGGAAAAAATACAGAGGGGAAATGACTACATTGAGTGGAACCTCTATTCCTAGTTTTTGAGGAATCTCCACGCTGATTTCCACAGTGGTTATATAGTCTACACTCACACCAACAGTGAAGAAGTGTTCCTTTGCCCCACAGCCTTGCCAGCATGTTTTGATTTCATGATGATAGCCATTGTTTCTGGGGTGAGATGGAATTTTAGTGTTGTTTTAATTTGCATTTCTTGAATCATCAATGATGTTCAACATTCTTTCATGTATTTATTTGCCATTTGTATTTCTTCATCTGAGAAGTGTGTATTCATCTCAAATGCTCATATTTGGACTGGGTCTTTGAATTTTGTAGGCCTGATTTTTTAAAAATTCTATATATGTTCTAGATAGAAATCCTTTGTCTGAGGGACACTAAGCTAAATTTTTTTCCAATTTGTGGGTTTTCTTTTTACTCTGTTGGTGATTTCTTTTGACATGCAGAAACTTCAAAAAGATGAGATGCCAGTTGATTCTTTAAAGCATTTTGTGTGCAGTTTGGTTTTTGTTCATCCACATAGCCCTATGTCAAGATTTCTACCTACTTTGTCTTCTAATACACTTAGTGTTTCTGTTTCAGTATTTATCTCTGATCCATTTTGACCTAGTTTAGTGTATGGTGATAGATATGGGCCTAGTTTGAGTCTTCAGCATGTTGAGAGGCAGTTTTCTCAGCACCATTTATTAAAGAAGCTATTTTTTTTTCCAGAGAACATGTTTGTCCCTGTTGCCAAAGATAAGGCAGCTGAGTGTTTGTAGTTGTATCTGCATCTTCTAATCTGTTATACTGCATCTCAGTTGTTGTTTTTTTTTTTTCCCAGTATCGTGCTGACCTTACCAGAGTAGCTTTATAGTATACTTTCAAGCAAAGGGTTGTGATGCTTCCCACTTTGCCTTTGTTGCACAGGATTGCTTTTGCTATTCTAGCTATCTTCTAATCCTAGATGAATTTTAGGAATGTTTCTTCTAGATCTACAAGGTATGCTAATAGTATTTGGATCAAGATTGCATTAAATCCATATAACAGTTTTTGTGGTGTGGCCATTTTCATCATGTTGGTTCTTCCTATCCATGAACAAGGAATATCTCTCCATTTTCTGAAATTCTCTTTAATCTTTTTTCAGAATATTATAATTTCCACTGTATAAATCTTTTACTTCCTTTTTTAGATTGACTCCTAAATACCTCATGTGAATTATGGACTAATTCTTTTTTTTTTTCGTGGTGCAGGGGATTAAACTCAGGACCCTGCACTTGCCAGGCAAATGCTTATTCTACTGAGCTATCTCCCTAGCCCCACTATATGAATTGTGAAAGGTGTGGTTTCCTTAATTTCTCTCTCAGCATGTTTGTTGTTTGTGTACAGAAACACTATTGAATTTTGAGTGCTGACTTTGTATGCAGCTATGCTACTGAACTATGAATTCTAGAAATCTTTGGTGGAGTTTTTGGGGTCTTCTCTGTAGAGTATCGTATCATTTATGAATAATGATAATTTACCTCTTATTATTATTCCTTTTATTTCTCACTTGTCTAATTTCTCTGGCTGTTTAATTTCTTTTTTTTTTTTTAAATGTTTTTTTTTTTGATACAGGGTCTCACTACAGTTTGGACTCAGTAATCCTGTCTCAGGTTCTCTAGTCCTGGGATTATAGGTATATACAGGCACACCCAGGGTTCCAGGGCCAGCACAACATGCAGTACCAAGGACTGAACTTAGGACCTTGTGCTTGCCATGCAGGTGCTTCTTCGCATCAAATTATCTCCCCAACCCATAACTTTGTTTTTTAAAGTAGAATAATCATTTTGATTTCTGTATTGTCTTAAAACACATTACGTTTTGTTTCTAACTGTAAAGACTGAAAGGTAAAACCTAATTATCTACTTTACAAGTTGACCTTGAACTCACTATATAAGTATCCAGGGTGGTCTCAAACTTATAGGGATCCTCCTTTCTTAGTCTTTTTGTTTTTAAGTCTCCTGAGTGTTGGAAATATATATGTGTACTGCCTTGCCCTCCTCTCTCTAGCTTTTCAAAATTGATGGATTAGATTGGCCCCTGGAGGTTTACTGCTAAGATAATTAAATTTATTTTATTTCTATGAGATTTTTCTTGTCAAATAGTTTCAAAATACAAAAACTATTCCTAATCATCACAATCATATATTCTATTTCTTTTTAACAGTGTATTTAGTATAGGGTCTACTGGGTATCACAACACATATCAGACTCGTAGTGATCCTGTTTTTAGCTTCCAAGTGCTGGGATTATAGGCACGCACCACCGTGCCCAGTCTCAATCTACTTCTCAGTGCACCCCAAGAGTGAGGTTGGTACGGTAGGCTGGGGATTGAATCCCAGTCTCTGCACCTGCATAAGATGCTTTAGTCTGCTGAGCTATCTGGTTGGCCCACAATCATATATTCTGATTCCTCAGATTTTTAGTACAACAAATAATACACAGCTAAATTCCTTATATATTTCATGAATCCAATTCCTAATTCCTTTCAGAGACCACCACTAGTTGAATTCTTCATTCATATTTATAGTATTAATACATGTTTAGAAATACTGTATTTAATCTTTTAGTTATATTATAAAATAATCCTATTTATTATTTTCAATTTTGAAATTTTTATACATCAATGAGGCTTTAAGTCATCCATTTTAATTGATTAATAAATTATATTATTAAATTAGCTAAGTTATTAATCTTCCACAATGTTTGAGTTGTTATAGTTCCTTACAATTATTAATACTGTCAATTTGACTATTTTTTCCAATTTTTATCATATTTATCTATTGTATATTATAATAGGTAGAACTCAGAGCACAGGCTTGGCTTGTGAGTGAGACTGCATGGGACCAACCGATTCTGAATCAACCCAGAGGACAGGTCTGGGATGTGAGTGAGACCACCCAGGGCTGCCATATCCTTAATGGACCTGGAGAGCAGGCCCAGCATGGAACCCTTCAGCAGAACTCCCTGTAAAGAGGCCAGAGGCAAGACCCACCCAGCTGATTTAGGAGCAGAACATCTTGCCACTATGTCACAAAGGGTTCACCTGCAAGGCTGCAGCAGGAAGAAGTGGAGCACAGCAGCCAGACCCAAGCCACACCTACCTGGAGGAGTCTGAACTTCCTAGATCTGGACCTGGTGCTAAGGTAATAACTCTACCTAAGCTCTACACCAAAGGTCAAAAGGCAGTGGTATACAAAATGACAAAGAGAAGGAACAAAAAGCAGTCTCAGGCGCCAAGTCTACCCAGTACAAATGTAGAAGGCATTAGCATAGAGGAAATTGGAAATCACAAGCCTGAAATCTCTGAATTAATAGTGTTGGAAGTAAAGAAACAACTGCAGAAAGGTATAGGAGACATCAGATCAGAAGTAATTTCTGAAGTAAAAAAAGTAGTGATAACTATAATCAGATAAGTACTAAGTGCTTCTAAAGAATACATTGATTAAAAAAAATAGAGCAGAATATAAAAAGGATGGAACCCCTGAATAAGCAATATAGGAAAGAAATACAATGCATGAACCAGATCCAAAGTGATACACAGGAAATTAAAACCTCAATCACGAGCTGGCAAATCCATTTGAGTGAAAGTGAAAATAGATTCTCTGACCTTAAAGACACCATTACAGCTAGTGAAAAAGCACAGATCTTTTGAAAACAACTAGGATGCAGGAAAAAATAACACCTGCAAGACGATGAAAAGATGAACAATGTGAGACTAATAGGCATCAATGAGAAGGAGTCAATGCAAATGATATAAAAATATGGGCAGAAGTAATAGCAGAAAACTTGTCAAATATGGGGTAACAATCTGACATTCAGGAAACCGAAGCATATAGAACTCCAAATAACATCAATCCAATTAAAACCACTCCGAGATATATAATAATCGAGATCCCAGAAATTCAGCCCAGGAACAGTATACTAAAAGCTGCTAAAGAAAAGAAACATCACATTTAAAGGAAAACCCATCAGAATAATGGCAGATTTCTCTTCACAAGTACTTTGCTCCATACTCTTCAAGGCAAGAAGAGCATGGAGCAAAGTACTTCAAGTCTTGCAAGAAAACAAATACAACTCAGACTGATATACCCTGCAAAACTCTCTTTCAAATATAACGGAGAAGTGAAATACTTCATGACAAAGAACAACTAATTTCATGATGACAAAGCCAAGCCTACAGAGACTACTAAATGATATTCTAGAGAGGGAGCAAAATAATCACAACCAAATAGGGCGAACAATTAAACACAGGAGAATAAGAGGTATACAATAGTAGTCTCTCAGTTACTCTTTTGTGTACAGCATCAAAATATTTCCATCAGCACACTCTACAAATGGCTTCTCTTTCACCCTATGGGTCAAGATTCCATATGTGTCTACTGGGTGGATTTTAAGGAAATAGCTGTAGCTCAGTCCCACAAGTGACACCTCGCCACCAGTAAGTATCATGGTCATTATCCATGTCCACAACATACTAGAAATTTGTGCGATATCCTATGCCCAAACTGTCAGAAGTGATGGTCATTTGTCATTCTAATATTTGTTTAATGTTTTATTCTTAGTACTTCTTTACTATCATGGAAACTTTTTCTTAGTTCAATTGTTTTGAAACATTTATTTTTTAATTAATTAGTATTTAATTTTCTGAATGCTTAATCTTAATTTTTATTTCAAGATTTATATTATATCTTTGAATTATACTTTATTTATTTATTTATTTATTTATTATTTTTTTAGTCTTTTTGAGACAGGGTCTCACTATGCAGTTCAGGCTGGCCTTAAGCTCACTTTGTAGCTCAGGCTGGTCTTGAACTCACAACAATCCTCCTGCCTCAGCCTCCCGAGTGCTGGAATTACAGGCATGCGCCACAGCTCTTTTGTTTATTTTTTATTTATTTAGTCTTTCTGTGAATTATAATTTATATAAAAGACATCGTATGATATCTTCTCTTAGTAGTAGAAAGTTTAAAAAGTAAATTTCCATTTTCTGTTGACTTTATATTACTTCTTCCCTGTCTTTTATACATACATACACACACATATATATGAAAAAAAATACATGTCTAACCTGGCATAAGATTGGTACTGTTTCACAGAAATCTTCAATGACCATTTAAATAAGGTTCATCTAATATATTTCATATAGTCCTGAATAACTATCACTTTATGAGCTCTTTGTTATTCATCCAGGAGCATACTGCAACTTCTCTTGCCTTTTGAATTATGCTCTTTGTTATTTCCTATATGCTACGTCAGGAGGTATTAAAATATTTTAAGTTTGTATAACTAGAAAATATTTTACTTTTAGTTTTCAAAGGTATGTTTGCTAAGTATAAAATTTCAAAGAGGATTTAAAAAAAAAGACATAGCTGACTCATATATATTCTATTCACTCCACAATTTTCCATTATTTTTAGTAATAAAAGTATCAATCATGTAATTTATAATTGCAAAATTTGCAGTGATATCTAAAAGAGCTCCTTTTAAAAAAAGAGTCTAAGGAATGCAGTATTTCCTTAATACTCAGTACTATGTTTAAATACCAAAATAGCTAAAAAAGAAAAAAGAAATACTTCCCCCTGAGTTATCTCAATCAGAATATAAATAAAGCCCCCAAACCACAACTGGGTAATGACTCAAATCTTCTTAGCTACATGAGGTTTTCATTCCTAGAACTATCAATATTTTACAGTGAACAGTGCTTCATTGTGAGAGACTATCTGTGCACCTTTGGCCTTCATCCTCTAATAATATGCCCAAAATGGATACAAATTGTAGTGCGGTTGGAATTTCATTACAAAATCTGTATAATCTCCTGTTCAAAATCACTGATTTCTTTGCATCTTCCAGCCTAACTACTAAACCACAATTTATTGGATAAACCAAATCTTTTGCTCTATGTACTTACAGGTTTTCTACTGTATTTTATCAGAATTTCAAGGATGAGTGAAATCATATTTGTATGACTCATCTTTACCTAGAAGACATTTCTTCATATTCAATAATTTAAGTTTCCTATAAAGATAGACCAGCAATGACCATTATGTCAAAAATGTTTTCTAGAGTGCCCTGTATTAGTGTTTAATACATGTCCTTCGTAGTACTTACCATTGTATATAATCAAAAGTTAATTTATCTATATTTTTATTTTGGCTATTTGTCTATAATGTAAGGCTTAAGAGCTCAGGGAGGTTGAATACCTTAATTTTTTTTTTTTTTATCTTTCTAGGTCCAAAAACACAGTAAAGTTTTCAAAAAATATTTTTCATTAAATAGAATAAAATTGAGGTTGGGGAGATGGCTCAGCGGAACAAGCGCTTTCCTGGCAAGCGCAAGGGCCTGAGTTCAATCCCTGGTTCCACAAAAAAAAAAAAAAAAAAAAAAAAAAAAAAAAAAAAAAAAAAAAAAAAGAAAGAAAGAAACTGTAACACACATAAGGGTACAGAAATCTCTTTATTTATTAATAGAAAATGCAATGACTTTATGCTATAAAATAATTATTTCATTCATGCAAGAATATTTTGTTAGCAAGGCTGTGGAGAAAAAAGTACTTGCATATTCTGCTGAAAGGATTGTAAACTGGTATAGTCATATTGGCCAGAAAACTAAAGTGTGTATATGAAAAAAAATTTTTTTTTAATTTATTTTTTGGGGGAGTGACAGGGTCTCTCTTTGTGGTTTAGGCTGTCCTTAACTCATTAAGTTCTTGCCTCAGTCTCTCCAAGGCTGGGCTTATAAGTGTGTGCTAACATGCCTAGCATGAAAATTTAAAGTATACTGATGTTTTTCAAACATTAATGTGCATGCTAATTGTTGAGGCCCTTCTTAAAATAAAGGTTCTATCTAAGTCTCAGGTCTTAAGATTCTGCATTTCTAAGGATGTATTATTGATCCAGAGATTGTATTTAAGATCTTAAAGACATGTATTTCCTATACCTCAGTAATTCTGCCTTGATATCCATTTAATGAAAGATTTACTCAAACACATAGGAAGAATGTATAGTTTTCTCTGAAACTTATTTTTAATATTTTAAAATTGGAAACCTACATGTCCATATTAAAAGAGATGCTAAAAAAATGAAATAGCATAAACCTTTAAGGCACACTGAAGTCAACAACATGCAATCTGACACATACCTGATAACAATAAGTAAAACTCCCCAAATCCATCAAACTGATAACACCAGCATTTTCTAAAGCTCAATTTTGTGAAGCTGGAACTTTTAACTGTGCAAAGGTTGAGATGATTTAATTTTTTATATGAAAATGTGTTAAGCATTACTTATACAACAAAAAGTTTAAAAAGAAAACAAAACAATATTCTTAGGGTTAGGGGTTATGCTCAGTGTTAGAGTAACTTGCCTAGCATACCCTCAGTTCAAATTATACATCTTACCTAGATGATTTTGAAGCTCTCGTGTCTGCCCATCTTCAGTTGGGGTGATGAGATCCCATATGAAACCTTTAATTTTTTCGTCTCCTCGATAGTGGACAAGGCAATATGCTAAGAGAGCTCGACAAATTATTTCTACATCATGCTCATTCAGCTGTCTCTTAAAACGTCCATGAGAAAGAATCTCTCTCCATCGACCCCACCTAGTGAAAAAAAAGGTATATTTACATTAGTAATACAAAAAGTTCTACCAGCAAAATACTATTTTAACTCCTAAATAAAATTCACAAAAAATGCATAAGATTTGCTATTGATGTTTTTCCTTATGGATAAAACAAAAAGGCATGGAATAGAAATTTCTAGTATATTCAAGGAGTTTGACTTTAGTGAAACTTAAACTTAAACGCTTAAGGATATCTCATTTTTTCACCATTAAATATGTGTTAGATATAGACATTCTGAATATTTTAAAAGTATTTTAACAAGTAATACTTAAGAAGAGCAGATATTTTTCACAAGTTTATATATAACCTCTTATAAAATAACATTTTACCCATAAACTAGCAGGTTTTTTTCTACTCTGAAACATTCAGTTCTTCCATAGCCACTGGTACGATCACAGGGTCTCCGAAGTTTCGGTTTTTCATCTCCTTCACTTTCAGCTTCAGATAATTCAGCCAATTCATCTTTTGTGGCACTAAAGGGTCTTGTTTGCTTCCTAATTCTTGGAGTGTCAATAACCAAGCTGTTCTGTAAAATTTTACTATTATTACTTAAAGGAAACTTTATCGTGTTGCTTATAATATTGTACATTTTTATTTTTCAAATTATATAAATAATTATAGAAAGAAAAAATAAACTACTAGCAGTTCTAATATCCTACCAAAACAACTTAAATTGTTTTATATTCTTCAAAATTATTACTGCCATACATCTATAATTTCACGAAAATAGACATAGGTTTAAAAGAATTTGGTATTTGGAGAGCCAACTAGATAGCTCAGCAGACTAAAGCACCTACTTAGGCAGAGGGATTGAACCCAGGGGGTAGGGTTCAATTCCCAGCACCACAAGCCATGCAATGCAGGCCCCAACCCCACTCCCAGGGGTACCCTGAGACAGCAACTGAGACTGGGCATGTTGGCATGCACTTTGGGAGTTAATCCCAGGCTGAAAACAGGAGGATCACTATGAGTCCCATCTATGTACTAATGCCCTGTAGATCCTGTACTAAATACATTTTTTAAAAAAGGAATTTGGTATTTGCTTTATTACTAATATGAAAATTATTATGATTCAGCAATGATTTTAAAATACATTTTAGGCTGAATTTAGCCTTTACAATGTTTCACCAAATAATTTAATTCATATGGTTTTCAGTTCTTTTTTTCAACCGGGGATTGAACTCAGGTCCTTGTGCAAGCCAGGGAAGCCCTGATTCCACTGAGCCATCTTCCCAGCCAGCTTTTAACATAAATGCGTGTTAAAGTAAATCTCCGTGATATAAATTGATTTAAAGGATAAAATTAAAAGAAGGAAAATATCCAGGAACTGAAATATTGTTTGTAAGCTATAAATATTTGATAATGAGGGTACCTGACTGACCTTATCTGATACAAAAGTTACATTTTTTGTTGCATAGGTCTTGCTTTAACTCAGTCTTAACCATCCAGCAGAAAAGTATAAAAATGAGGTATATAAAGTTATATTTTTGGCAGAACCAGGGATTGAACTTAGGCCCTTGTGCTTGCCAGGAAAGCACTTATTCCACTGAGCCATCTCCCTGGCCCCTAGGTATATAAAGTTATATTAATATAATGAGCTATGAATGGCTCAAGTCATCAACTTCTGTGAATAACCCGCTTCTACTGTGGACTGCTGATCTGTGTTGGATTGTTTTATTAAAAAAAAAAAATATATATATATATATATATATATATATATATATACAATTTAAAATAAATATTTGGTAGGCAAGGAATGGTGACAATATAAAGGTAATCAAGGTTATGTTATATGCGTGTGCAAACATGCGAAAATGAAACCCATTACTTTGTATAACTAATATGCACTAATAAAAAAAGTTACAAACATTTTGTAGACCTATAAAAAGTTTTAGCTTTCTATATGAGTTGTACAAAAAAAATTAGGGATTCAACTTCTTTGTACTCAATTCAGGTTTAATTCATTCGGAACAACTTAAACTGAAATACCTTTTACCATTACTGAGAAACTTTCACTTATCACCAGGCTCACTCTCTCTACAATTCTGCCACAGTGTCTACCTGGAATCCATAAACTCATTTTCACAAGTGACCCACTGTTATTCTTCTGCCTCAAAATCTTTTGCCTCATAGCCTTCCACTAGGTTCACTTTACCACATCATTTAAATCTTAGTATAAACATTCCCTCAGAGTGACCTCAGAGAACACTCTTCTCTAATGTATATCAAGTCATCTAGTATTCTCTACCATTTTATTATTTTATTTCCTTTACTCTCAAAAATTATCTTATGTATTTGTTTACAGCTGTCTTAGCCAACAAATAGAATGCAAGATCTAAACACAAGATGCTTTTCTGTCTCGTTCAATCAGTTCTAAAGTGAGAATGGTGCTAGGTTCACAGTAAGTTCTTCTTGAGGCAGTCTTGCTACCTGGTCTAGGGCAAGCCTCAAATTGGCCTTGAAGTAACAGTTTTGGCTTCAATTGTCCAATTTGGGCTTACAGGTATGCACCAACATGCCTGGTTTAGTGTTATGTTGGGTCTAGATGAGGTACGTATAAATTTCTATATAGTTCCAATATGCTACTGAAAAATCATAAAGAGAGATTACATTGTAACTATTGTTCTGTATTTTGCACTCTTTTTTTTTTGGGTGGAACCAGGGATTGAACTTAGGCCCCTGCATTTGCAAGGGAAGCGCTTATTCCACTGAGCAATCTCCTCAGCCCCTGCACTCTTTAAATTTAATTCAGAGCTTGTTCTATGTTAATATGTACAGATCCGTAGGATTATGTTAAATTACTGTGATAGACAGTTTGGACGTACCGTTCATGTACTACGGAAAATTCTATGTCTAAATTTCTACTATAAGGCTAGGTATGGTGGTACATGCCTATAGTTACTGCACTCAGGAGGTTGAAGCAAGAAGATCACCATGAGTTTGAGGCCATCTTGAGCTATATAGTGAGGCCTTGTCTCAAAAATACTACACATTTTACTTCTTCACTTCCAAGTGCCAAATCTCTTCTTAACTTTCACTTTAGTAAGCTTATGTTTATATCCCTAAGTATTCTGTATCTTTTTTCTATGGTGAAGTAGTTCTCTTGCATTTTATTTTTCTACTTCTGTTAGTAACAATATTTAAGGTAGGCTAACATACAAATTTATCTTACATCCAGTTAATTCCTTAAACATGTTTCACAGCTTCCATTGCCTTTTTTATTTTTTTGTCTTTTGAGACAGGGTCTCACTATGCAGTTCAGGCTGGCCTTAAACTCACTTTGTAGCTCAGGCTGGTCTCGAACTCACAACAATCCTCCTGCCTCAGCCTCCCGTGTGCTGGGATTACCGACATGCGCCACCACACCCAGCTTCCATTGCCTTTTTATGCACACAGATATGCCATAAGTAGATAATAACTTCACAATTACACATAAAGTAGTAATAATTATGGATGCAAGTAATGTTATTTCTAATTATAAAGCTTTACTTTAAAAAAATGTATTTGGTATACTGTCTCAGTGCACAGCGTGGACTCGTAGTGATCCTCCTGTTTTAGCCTCGCCAGGGCTGGGATTACAGGTGTGCACCACCACACCTGGACCTGTTGCAGTCTCAGCGTACCTGGGGGTGAGGGCAGTGTGGCATGTGGTGCCAGGGATGGAACCCTAGCCCCTGTGCTTGCCTAAGCAGGCACTTAGTCTGCTGAGCTATTTTGCCAGCACAAAGCTTTACATTTTAAAAGGCCTTCTATCAAAATGAGCCTATGCATCAAAGCCTAATATAAAATTTCTTTAATCATTTGTCATTGATATAGATAAGGCTCACAAATAATGATTTCTATTTTGTTTTGTTGATATCATCAGTCATTAATGATGGTCTATTATAATAGGAAAGAAAAAGGCAGTAATATATATAATTTCTTTTCTTTTTTGGCAGAACCAGGGATTGAATTCAGGCCCTTGCGATTGCCAGGGAAGTGCTTATTCCACTGAACCATCTCCTCGGCCATGGCAGTGATATTTTTAAACTGTTCCTTTTATGACCTCCTTGGAACTAAGGAAAAAAGGGCTAAAAGCTAAATAAAATTCATGAATCAATAATAAGTGGATGAATAGTGACAGAAGCTGTTCCATTAGTAAGATACCTGCTTAATAATTTTATAGAAATATTATTTATGAGTCTTACCTACATCAATGACTTAAAGAAATTTTATATTAGGCATTGATACATGGGATGACTTTTGATAGATGGCCTTTTAAAATGTAAACTTTATAATTAGAGATAACATTATTCACATACATAATTATCACTATTTTATGTATAACTGTAAAGTTGTTATTATCTATGGTGCACTGTATGCATAAAAGGCAATAAAATGTGTAAAA
>PVKA01045145.1:0-15722 GCA_004027165.1 Ctenomys sociabilis
GACCTGGGGATTGAACTCAGGCCCTTGCGCTTGTTTTTTTTTTTTTTTTTTTTAAGATTTGGGGCTAGGTATTATGTTTTCATTGAAATGCAACTAATTTTTTTTTAAAGTTTAAAGTTTAAAAAAATTACAGTAAAACCTTATTATCAAAATACTCAGGCACATTGTATAAGAAACAACACTTAAATGAAACTAAAAATAATCATAATTTTTAAATGAATGACTTTGTTTTATGTCAAATAACCTTTAACTGAGTGGTATATTAAGAATAAGATGTATAGGGCCAGTGAGATAATTCAGCAGCATAAAACAAAACAAAACAAAAGATGTATAAAACAGCCGGGCATGGTGGCGCATGCCTGTAATCCCAGCACTCAGGAGGCTGAGGCAGGAGGATTGTTGTGAGTTCGAGACCAGCCTGAGCTACAAAGTGAGCTTAAGGCCAGCCTGAACTGCATAGTGAGACCCTATCTCAAAAAGAAAAAAAAAAAAAAAAAGATGCATAAAACCTTGTCTCAAAATTAATTAATTAATTAATAAGGATGCAGCTCTGTGGTAGGTATTTGTGTAGCATGCATAAAGCCTTGGATACAGACCCTAGAACCAAATGCACACATAAAATGGTATAGTCCTATTCTATACTTATAATTCGTGTGTTAGATATATATAATATTTAAATTGGGTGAATTAAAAATTGTGGAAATTATTTACCTTTAATTTTGAATTTACATTTGGGAATACTTGAACTGTAAAATAAAATTTCTTTGCCTGACCTAAAGCCTAGTTTTTGTCTTTAATCATATTCTAATGAAATTGAATAAGTTTTTAATGCTTAAGTGGCCCCTGGGACTGAATCTTTTTAAATGTGTTCAACTAAAGCACAAGCAGAAAGCTAATTAACAGATTTATTAAATGTTTTTAGCATTATGGTCCTTCCTCATCTGTTAATCCTAACAGAAAAACAATTTTTTTTTGGATAACCCTTACTTTATACTTTTTCTGCAAAAATATACCAGACAAAATATACCTGTCAACTTTACACCTAAGATAATTTATAACGTATAGCTGTTTGCCTAGTATGTGCAAGGGTCTAGGTTCATTTCTCAATACCAAAACTACATAAGACAAAAACAAAGCAAAACAAAAAAACCCAATCTTATCATTAGCATTGAGAATCTGTAAAGTTTCAGAAGCTTTGGACTGCATTTGTATTTAGCTGGAGGGATACCATAGCTGCCTTTCTTATAGGAAACAGTCAATAAAGAATAGATATTTCATAAAAAATAAAGCTAACCTACTTGAAGTTAAAGCCAAGAAACTCCAGAACTCTAAATATGTATTTAAAAATAGAACTACAAAAGTTTGCTTGTTTAAAATAGTCATCACAAACTTAAAATCTGGAGAAGCCCTTTTCCCACTCAAAGACTTCATAAATATGGATAAAGTAGTAAGTTTTTCTTTTTCCTTTATGGGGTTACCAGGGATCAAACTCAGGGCTTTGCACTTGCCAGGTAGGCAGGCAGGCACTTATGTTCCTGAGCTATCTTACCAGCACAAGTTTTTCATTTTAAAAGGTTATACTGAAATGGTCAAAAATGATTTCCATAGGCATCTGTCCAGTATCTAAGAAGCAGTGAAATCTTTAAGCAGCCAAGGTTGTTAAGATCACTTCATGCTTCAGAATTTATACTTTAAATGCTTCCATGTAAAAGAAAGCACTAAATTTCTATGGCCCAACAAAGGACAACTGCCCCAAGATCATGCTTCTAGATGGATTCCTGAGTCCATCTGATTCCACCTGATAGTGGCCACATCTGTTGCACTACTCTGTGTTCATGGCTAGGCTCTCCTTTTTCATTATAATGCTTATTGTTAACTTTCTTGGAGCACATTACAGGGAGGCAGATTAAAAAAAAAAAAAAAAAAAAAACTGCTCCAGATTATATGTGATTGAAGTTTTCAGTGAATGTACCTGATCATTGTTCATAAATCCTTATGATACAGACAGACAATGGACTTCAAGGAAATCTGCATGCTACAGATATGGCAGTCATTACTCAGACAGAATAAGCTCTCCGGGCTGGATATGCAAGTTCCTCACCAAAGGCAACCAATCCATTCTAACCAGGAGCCACATTGTGGTACAGGTTACCAGCAAACTGGCATGAACATGAGTCAACTGGAACAGCCTAGCCCTCCTAAGACACCTAAGATCATCATCATCATTGCTTCAGACTTCTACCTAATGGATCACCAGAAGCAGGAAATAGAACTCCAAATCTTTATTTCCTGTTCTTTTTTTTGGAAGGGTTTTCAGGGTCTCATTACTAGATAAGACTTAAAGTGATCTGCCTGTTTACTGCTTCCCAAAAGCTGGGATTACAGGTGTGTGCCACCACACCCAGGGATTGACTAAATTTCTATGGCCCAACAAAGGACAACTGCCCCAAGATGATGCTTCTAGATGGATTCCTGAGACCATCTGATTCCTCCTGATAGTGGCCACATCTGTTGCACTTCCCTGTGTTCATGGCTAGGTGCTCCTTTTCATTATAATGCTTATATAATTAAAACACTGTTTTAATTTACTGAGCTATTTATTTGGCCAGCCCAGAACTCCAAATCTTAACCTCTACTTTTTAACAATTTTTCTTTCTTTTTTGGCAGAACTGAGGATTGAACTCAGGACCTCCTTGTGCTTGCCAGGGAAGCACTTATTCCACTGAACCATCTCCCTGGCCCCTTGTAACAATTTTTCATGTGCATCTAGGTGACTCCATCAAATAGATTTATAGCCTATTAATCTTTCAAAAAATATTCATGGGGCTGGGGAAGTACTGGGGATTGAACTCAGGACTTTGCACTTGCCAGGCAAGTGTTTATGCTGCTGAGTTTCTTATAAATTGTGAGTGTTGGGCATTTTTCCTCAAAACAAGGCATGTGACAGATTTTGATATCAGAAGTAGGGTCACTGTTGTGTCATCTGACTCAGAGTATTTTTAATTTCTTCCGATTCCATCCACTGATTATTCAATAATGTATTATGTTCTGTTGCTTCTTTTGCTGTGGATTTGTAGCTTCAATCCATTATAATCCAGTAGTGTCTAAGCGTATATTATGGCCTAAGAAGTGGTCTATTGATCTTTATATTTTTTTAGGGAAGGGTATACAGGGTGTTCAGGGTCTCACTACTAGATCAGACTTGTAGTGATCTGCCTGTCTACAGCCTCCCAAGAGCTGGGTTTACAGGTGTATGCCACCATGCCCAGTCTCAATTGTTGTCTCAGTGTGCCCCAGGGGCAGGGCTGGCAAGGCAGGCCTGGGGATTGAACCCCGGACCCTTGTACCTGCTTGCAGGTGCTTTAATCTGCAAGCCGGCCCAATATGGTCTGTTTTGGAAAAATTTTTGTATGCCGTTGAGAAAAATGTGGATTTTGTTGTTAGATGAAACACTTCATAGATATGTTAATTTGTTAATTTGTTCATATATAAAAGTCATATATATATGACTTTTCTGTTGTGCAATAAAGTTCTAGGGCTCCATATTGATGAAAGAGATATAAAGGGAGAAATGTAGGCATCAAAGAAAAAGTAAATGATGGAAGAGATTTCATGATTTGTAAGTAGGAAGGCCACATAAAGACAGATGATGGACTTAACCAAGAGTTAAGCAGTTGGCCACAGACAAAAATGGTAGCTTTCACCTCTTTGCATGCCTGTGCACAATTCAAACACCAAACCTGATAATTTACTCTCTATTTTGACTGTCTGAGGTCCCCTGCCTGAAGTATCTCCATTATTATTATTTGTGTAGTCAAGCACAACAGCCTTTTTGCATTATTACATGTCTACTGGACATACAGATTTAAGAAACAAAAACAGGCTACTTGCCCATTGGAAAAAATATACCATCAACCTTTAGCACAATATTTCATTTTTTTCTCTAATTTATAATTGCCTTTGGAGTGGAATAAACATGAAAGTCAAGTTGCCCATGTAAGAAAAGTAAACCTCCCAACAAAGAATAAGAACCTAGATGATAAAAAAACATACCTACCGGTTCCTTCTCATGGTGTGTAAGATCACAAGGAAGAGAAGATAAATGTGATTATCTATAAAACATGAGATTTGATATCATATCTGTCAAAGGCTCAGAAAGGCCAGTCTTGAAAAAACTCAAGTCTTGCTAAATGCTCTTAGACAGGGGCCACTGAAGATCTGCTTCTGGGTCTACAGCCTTTGGTAGACAAAGCTCTTCATTTAACAGTGCTTAACAAGAACTTGGCCTAAGAAGACACATAAGGGTGAAAAAGTGAAAACTTAGCTACCTGGAGTCCAAGAGACAATATTAACATGCTTGTAGATATGTATAAATATCAGAAATGAGTATTCTTGTATTTGAAGAAAGACAAATTATACATAGGAATTTGATCTGTTATTGCTCAACTTGGACATAGCCAGAAAATGAACTGTGACAGGTTGGAACCATTTGTGATTTGATGTTTCAGAATCCTACATTATGTCTGTACCAGAAAGACAGTATGAGAGGAAAATGGAAGGAAAGAGCTGAGCAAAAAGGCCGTGAGCCAATATGTTTAGTTTCAACAAAGTGTAGTTTTCTCTGAAATGAGTGCCACAAAAGCTGCATCTTTCAGAGTTGGAGGTTATGATTCTGAACATTAAAAAAGAGCACACAAGAGCTGCCATCAAGCCCAGATAGGACAATAGGACAGAAGTGATTCTTTAACTTCTTCTTCTCATTACTACAAACTGAAATAAAGCTAGGTTCTCAGTGACACAGAAGCTAATTTCAGGAAAGTCTTGTGTATACACCTTCCCACCTTCTATCAGTTTTGCTTTGCTTCTACATACTGATATTCTTTCCTTTCCCCTTTTTACTTCCTTTCTTTCCTTCTGACCTGCCCACATGAAAAAAATCTTTATTTCCACCTCTTCCACCTTTCCACAATTTCCCATATATCTGAGAAGCTAAAAGGAATCTTGGCTGCCTTGACAAAGCTGTCCTTTTTTAGATTTATGTTTGATGTAGTCAATCAGGAAATCATACTTAAAAAGCAAAATATTTCTGAAAATTTTATATGGCATGAACAAATCCCATGGATTAACGATTTCCAGACATCAGCCCTTTCACCTTGGTAGTAATCCAGGCTTTGGGTGGAAAAAAAAATGAGAAAAACAAACTTTTCTATACTACCTTACTTTGAGAATAAAATCTCCCATGTCTCACCTTTCTCTGTATAAACTGCTTTATGAACGTCACAATTTCATTGTTGTTAGTCTTTGATGCTTAAAAAAGCTTTACTATTTGAGAATATAAAGTGACTGATAAAAGTGGTTCAGCAAAGTAAATCCAGAAATCCTGGAGCTCCAGTGGTAGAATCAGTTGGTAAGCAGTGCTTACAAAGAAATCCTATAAATCCAAAGCAAAACCAAAATTACTGTAACTAATGTATATTTTTAAGTTATCAGCAAGGGAAAATCAAGGTTAAAAGCACAGGGCATAATCACCCAGGTGATTCCCAGATCCAGTACCCTTCTCATGTACACACAGCCCACCTTTGGAAGAAGGGCCTTTGTACCCTTATGCTCTCTACTTCATGAACAGGTTCAGTAAGTACTAAGCAATGGAGGATCAATTCTGGAGTGCAGTGGCAGAGTGGAGCAATCCCTTGAGTATGAGAGTATAGACATAAAAGGAAAACTCTAGCATTTGATGGAGCTCTCAGATTCTGAGAGGAAAACAGCTAAACATCAGCAGGTGAAAAAATGGGGTACAGACAGACCATTCATCAGAGACAGCTCAAGAAATCAGAACTGGGGTGTATTTAAAGTGGAGTAATGATCTAATAAAATGTGAGTTGGCTAGAAGCTTACCTGTAAAATGACTTGATAATAAAGGAAAGAAAGCAGTATTTTGAGTTTGCACAAAATCTTCATGCTTTATCAATCTAATCCCACTTATTAGTACTCAAAAGTGTGACTACACACCAATAACTCTTATTCAAATTTTTTAGCAATTGTGGAGGACCACCTGGGCAGCTCTCCTTGAAGTAAGAGCAATCATCTGCATTTTGACTGAGTCTGACCCTATTTCCTTGTATTGACATGTGCAGGCTGGCTAGGATGTCTCTTTATCCTTTCAATTGGCCTGAAGCAATGTATATTGGTCTAGCTGAGGTGCTGGTGGTAATTTTTGAAGACAGCATGCATGTTTCCCTGATAATCCATACCTGCTGCTTTTTAATATGAGCTGGGTTGAGACAGTATGAAGAGCCAGTGCTCCATGCTGTTGACTGGGATTGAACCTCAAGATGGAGGCTATAACTTCCTGGGGCTTGAAAGATTACAGATTAGAGGTGAAGCACCAGACTCTCGAAACATTAAATACTATCTCACTAGCATAATGCAAATTACTCTTTCTGCACAGGACAGAGGTAAATGTAAACCACTCACCTAGCCCAGCTCACAGTGAATCACCTAATTCCCACAATTCTCTTCCTCAAGCCACTCCTCAGCTGAATAAAACCTGAGTGTAGCCCTGGGTCCCTCTCTTTGTTCTGTAAAGCCCTCTTGCAGCTGGACTTAGGGCCCCTTGGCCGTAAGACATATATATATATATATATATATATATATATATATATATATATATATATATATATATATATATATATATGTCTTAATGTCTTTGTTTTCTCTGTGGGTTGCACTGGGAGTGGTAGATTGGAATTAACTTGGTGGGAATCTAATAACGTATTTTTGGGATTGTAAGTATAGATTTCTAGGGCTGAGTCCAGAACCAGGAGGGGACTCCTACAGCAATTTCAGGGATGAAATCCAAGGATATAGTGTAGTTAGCTTTCCTATTACTGGGATACAATACCTGATACATACAATTTAAAGGAGAGGTTTACTTTGGCTCACAATTTCAGGGGATTCAGTCCATAGTTGGGTGTCTCCAAAGCAGAAACATCATGATCAAAGGGTATGGCGAGCAAAGTTGCTTACTTCAAGGCAGGTGGGAAGCAGTACTCAAAAGAAGCATTAGAGAGGAAGGGGCAAGGAACCAGATACAGCACTTGAGGTCATGGCTCTGTGACTTTTCTAGACATATGGAGAAATATGCTCTACTAATTCTCTGGGTAGTTCCAAAGTTAATCTAGCTGACACAATTAAGGTTAATGATCACTGTCCACCCTCTATCAACTTGACACTATAATATATCTCCTTAGCCAATATAGATTAATAAGTTTATAATTTTTCCTAATATGATACAACTAGCTTACATAAAACCAAAATTACAATTAATTCCCTCTCCAAAGTCTCTCAACAATTCCAGCATTGTTAAAATGTCCAGGTCCAAATCTGTTCTGAGACTGATGGCAAACTCTTAGCTATGAATCTCTAAAAATAAAACAAAAAACAAAGTTACACAATTCCAAGGTACAACAGGGTAAAAAAGTTCTCTTTCCAAAAGGGAGGAATTGGGGATATAAAATAGGGTCAAACAAAGTCCAAAACCAATTAGGGCAAACATTAAATCCTATAGCTCCATGTGCAGCATTTGGACCACAAAGTGGTGAAATCTTAGTTCCAACGAGTTGGGGAACTTCACTCCAATAGCCTTGGTGGTTACAACTCATAACCTCTCCTGGGCTGATTCTATTCATGGCCCTAAAGCTCGATTCAGTAGATGTTCTATTTTCATGGCATATATGACTTTCTGTGGCTCCCACTGCACATTTGGCTTATTTCCCAGTTTCATATCCTGTCCTCAGGGGCTTCTGTCTGACTTCCTTGGTCTTACTCTGTAAGGTAGAGGCTTCTCAGATCCTACTACTCTTGTATTCTATATAATGACAATAACCAGATCAACAGGAATGACACCATGATTTGCTGCTAGGAGTACATGGGTCTTCTTGGACAACAATGACTGGATTGCTGAATGTAGTGGAATAAATCCTGGGGTACTAATTACCTAGGAGGCCCTTCTTAATCACTTAATTTTCAGTGATTCTCTTTCTCTTTTGGTACTATTGAACTCATGACCTCATGCTTTCCAGGCAGAGCCAGGTAATTTTCTTCTTAAATGAAAGGTTTATACTTCTGCGCCCTTGAGCTTGTGATGGGTAAGAGTCTTGATGATTTCTAAGATGCCCTCAGGCATCTTTCTTATAGTACCTATAGAAAGTACAGTAGTATCTTGGTTTGCAAACAATTTTTTCTATGATTCTAGTTGCAAACCAAAATGGAAGAGAACAGAATTAATTTTCCTCATAAGGCAAACATTGAATCTAAACACTGAATTTGACTTTGTTCTCATATATTTCAATTTGTGAGCAGAACTGTAGAAAGAATTAAGTTCATGGACCTATCTCTGTATTTGTTTCTTTTTAATAGTACCAATCAGTCCTTTCTTGGCCCTACATTTATATGTGGTTCCTTGTGGACCAAAATTTTAAGTTTTCCCAAATTTTCTTTTTTCTTTCTTTCTTTCTTTCTTTCTTTCTTTCTTTCTTTCTTTCTTTCTTTCTTTCTTTCTTTCTTTCTTTTTTTTTTTAAATATTTAGTACAGGTTCTACAGGGTCTCACTGCACAGATCAGATTTATAGTGGTTCTCCTGTTGTTAGCCTCCCAAGCACTGGGATTACAAGTGTGCACCACCACGCCCAGTCTCAATCGCCATCTCAGAACACTTGGGTGGTGGGGCCAGCATAGCACACTGGGGATTGAATCCCGGTTGCACTGCCTAAGCAGGCACTTTAGTCCACTGAGCTACCTGGCTGGCCCAAGTTTCCCCAAATTTTCTGCTCTACATTTTGCTCTCTATTCTCACTATAAATCTGGGTAAAAGCATGTAGCAGTACTCTAAAGTTGTAAGTGTGCCTCAGCTACCCTTTTAGTTCAGCTGTACACTTGCTATACAAGGATGGCAGTCTCTCAGTTTTATCAACATGTCCTGCTTTGATCTGTAATCATTTACTTTTGTACAGTAGAATAAAGTATAACATTACTTAAAACATGCACATGTTTTTATGTATGGGCATATACAGGGAATATGATCTGATTAATTGGGGCTGGGCCCCTCCTAACTAGAACTCCTACATCCTGGCACCTCTTGGAATGAAGACAATGAGCATGTTCAGCAAAGCAGAACTGTTTGCCTGGCTGCTTGTTTTTATCTGCTCTAATGTTACTGACTTCTCTTAGGAAAACTTTTTTTTTTTTTTTTACTACTTTGCTTATAGGAAACTCAGGTGGTGCTCTGCATCTTTTGATTTAATGAAGAACTGCATCTATCTGAACATTGGTCTGGCAACATTGGTTATGGCACCTCATGACCCTACTACAGCCCAATATTTAAGGCACATCCAGTAGTCTCCATTCTTCAGTGCCAAGGGAGGAAGCCAATATGGCTGTGGTAAGAAATATGACTCACTGAAATAGTGCAGCCAGAAGCATGCAAGGCCTTAGGTGGTGACATCACTTTAACCATTGGGTATTCTGTTTCAGATACTGTGGTTAAAAAAAAAAAGCCTCACTAGAGACAGATCCATATTATGTTTTATGTTATGAAATCTTACACATTCTATGAAGCAGTACAAAAATTAGCAATGTAGTGCAGTGATGGTGACTACAAGCTTTGGGGATAAATCAGCTAGATTCTATGTATGCTGTATTCTAGTTAAAAGACCCAGAACAACATACTTTTGCAGTATTGAACCTTATAAGTTATAATAAAAGTCTATCAAGTAGTAAGCTTCTTCAATAGTCATTAAACTAAAATTCTTTTCATTCATTAGTTTTACCACCTGTAAATTTAAGCCCAGCTGGGTGACTTAGTAACTCAAAACAACCCCGTTAAAAAAAAAAAAAAAAAAAAAAAAAAAAAAAAAAAAAAATCAAACAAAGAAACCTGAGAGATGTAGCTCAGAATGACAGCACAGGGTTTAATCTTCACTACAGCAGAACAAAATGAAACAAAGCAGAAAATCATAATGCCTATCCTTGTGAGGATTTGAGTACATATAAGATACAAGTTATTTCTGATAGCTCTATTTGACCTGCTGATCATGAAGACACCTGAACCTCACCAATTGTCTTTGGCCCCTCTAAGGACTGTGGATAGTGAGGTAATGGACATAACGTGATGAGAAGCACAAAATGATTTTCAGATGGATTTTTATTTTTAAATGCTTGAAAGAAAAATTAAAATAGTATTTTGTGACATATGGGAGTGGTATGAAAATCTAATTTAAGTGTCTATGAATAAAATATTATTAGTTCATAGCTACACTCATTTGTTTACCTACTGTTTACAGTTGCTTTCACACAAGAGCAGAGGAGCTGAATACTCTGACAGATGGTAGGGTTGTAAAGCATAAAACATTTGCCATCTGGACCTTTAAAAACCTTTGCCAGTCTGTACAACAGACCAATCCATATAACATGATAACTGTGATAGCAGAGAAAATTCTTCCAATTTTTTCACAGATTAGTTAAAAAAAAATAGGATTATTTTAAAAACATGTGTTCATAACAGTTATTATTGGTATCAACAGTAGTATCAATACAAACTAGGGCCTGGGGAGATGGCTCAGTGGAAACAGTGCTTCCCTGGCAAGTGCAAGGGCCTGAGTTCAATCCTGGGTTCCGGAAAAAAAAAAAAAAAATACAAACTAAAATTCTGGCTTAATGGAAATTTAGATCTGGCAATTGTATAAAAAGAAAACTGATAGTTGCAGAAAGTTGTAATTATTAAAATCTGATATGCAAGCCGGGCGTGGTGGCGCATGCTTGTAATCCCAGTACTCGGGAGGCTGAGGCAGGAGGATTGTTGTGAGTTCGAGACCAGCCTGAGCTACAAAGTGAGCTTAAAGCCAGCCTGAACTGTATAGTGAGACCCTGTCTCAAAAAGACAAAAAAAAAAAAAAAAAAAAAAAAAAAAATCTGATATGCGGAAAAACAATGATAAAATTACAATACAATTTAATTTTTAATTAATTTATTTTTTATGTATTTAGTACGGAGTTTACAGGGTCTCACTACACAGATCAGACTAGTAGTGATCCTTCTGTTTTCTTTCTTTTTTTTTTTTTGTCTTTTTGAGACAGGGTCTCACTATGCAGTTCAGGCTGGCCTTAAGCTCACTTTGTAGCTCAGGCTGGTCTCGAACTCACAACAATCCTCCTGCCTCAGCCTCGCTGAGTGCTGGGATTACAGGATCCTCCTGTTTTCAGCCTCTCAAGTGTTGGGATTATATGCATGCACCACCACACCTAGTCTAGTCTCATTCCAAGTCTCAGTGTATCCTGGAGGTGGTGGCCAGGTTGGCATGCTGGTGATCAAACCCTGGTCCTTGAGTTTGCCTAAGCAGGTGCTTTAGTCTGCTGAGCTATCTGAGTGGCCAGGATACAACCTAAATATGAAAAACTGATACTAATTAAAGTGATCGTTTAAAATAAACTGTAAAGGTGGGACATTTTAAACTGCATATATAGAAAACTAATCAATAAATTGAACTGAATTATCAGTTCCAGAAAAATATTCTATGAAAATGCCTTGACATTGGTATAGCCTGAATTACATATTGGTAAGTAGATTATATGTTTCCATAGGGTCAAACGTTCTCAGGGTTAAACAAGTTTAAAACACTCATTAGATCCATTGTGAGTATACAATGTGTTAATGACACTCATATAGGTCATTAACTTGCTAAATGAAACATTTGAGGCCCTAAGAAGTACCTGACCTGTTGAAGATGGTCAGGAGCTAAGTTACTGTTAAGAAATCACAATCTCATGTTTCTCATCCAGGCCAATGATAAAATGTATATCCTTTGCTCCAAGCTTTTATCTGAATAGTTCCTGAGGGGAAGTTAACTTTTTGAAGTATACCTGGGCTTCTATACGATGCTAGTTTCAAAATGAAGAAAGACCATTTCTTCGAAGAACCCAAGCTTTTTGATAATGAGTATGTTCCTACTTCTCACTTTCCTACTACCTTGCCCTTGGGCCCTATGTAATACACTCCAAGATAATGCAGGATGCTTTTTTTTTTTGGCGGAACTGGGGATTGAACTGAGGCCTTTGCGCTTGCAGGGAAGCACTTATTCCACTGAACCATCTCCCCGGCCCCAGGATGCTCTTAATTGCTGTTCCCCCTTCCAGACTTTCCCTTTCCACTGCATGCTAAGGTCTTTAGGATCCACATCCTGTTGACTGTTAACTGCAGGCTCATATAGTGTTCTTTCCTGACACCTAGTAGTGATTTAAAAATAAATCCGATCTTGGCTGTGATGACAAATGCCCATAATCCTAGAAGGCAGAAGAATCTTTTTTTTTTTTTTTTAATTTTTATTTTATTGAAGTACAAATATCAATGAGACAGTTTTAAGATACCTTGACAAGATGGATTTGATAAATTAATACACTGCAAACTGTTTTCATAATGTTTTGGTATCACAGAAGGTACATATATGATATACTTACAGACATTATTACAGCATATGTCTCTTATCAATAAATTAAGAGAAGTAGCTGTTTACATTTCTTATTTTTTATACCTGAATTAGATCAAAGATTCAATAATTAATATTTTCTACGTTGTTATTTTCCTAGTGGTTGTCCATAATACTAGAAGCTGACATAATATCCTGTCCAACCACCATTAATGCAAATCTTGCCTCTCACAGAATTATGTAGAAGCACGGCATTATCTATCCCAACTGTACTGTCCATACACACACATCATGATTCTTCTTTTCTATACCTCTTCCTTTCTCTACACCTGTCAAAGATGGGCACTCCATTGTCATTCAACTAATTTAGGTGCCTGAACTCGACGACACAATCCAACACAGTCCAGCATTCCAGAACAATAGTGAGTTATCTGAAGAAGTTGTCAACTATAGCCATTTACAGCTCAACTTATTATTATGGCCCTGCATTGTATACCTTATTTTTATACTTTTCTGCTGGATGGTTAAGACCTAGATAGAGCAAGACCTATATACCAACACATGTACTTTTTGTTTCTGATGAGGTCAGTGAAGTCCCCTCAGGGTTTATCTTGTAGTCCTGTACCTTATTCTGTAGATCCTTTGTCTGTGTCATCCATGTGGATGAGTCACAGCCAATGCTTGACCAGTTTGCTCTCTGTGAGAGCCTGAGAGAAAGTTTTCTCTCCATGTGACTCTCCCCAGGCATACTATAGAACTTTGATCTCTTTCCTCTGTGGCTCCATAATCTCCTTGTTCAGAAAATTTGAATTTCATAATGTTACAGTACAGGTTCTCCTATGTCCATCACATGAGGAATGGTTGAAAAAGATATGGTATTTCTATATAATGGAGTATTACTCAGCTATTAAGAATGATAAGCTTGAAGCATTTATATTGAAGTGGATGCCACTTGAACATATACTCATAAGTGAAATAAACCAGACACACATGTGTAAATATCGTACAGTCGCCCTAGTATAAGAAGCAAAAAGAAGAAATACAAATGGAAATGTACAACAACAACTAAAAACAATTGAGTCAGATAAGGCAAAGTGAATGGCATATGTTGCAGGATACTAATCAGCTTTTCTTCTGGATGGTTAACAACCTAAGTTCACAGATCAAAGTTGGAGAAATAGAAGAGCCACAAGGCCAGCCAACATTTTGGCAGAAGAATCTTGAGGTAGAGTCTATCCTGTGCAACTCAGCAAGATTCTATCTTGCAATAAAAAGTAAAACAGGCTGGTTTGCAGCACAGTGCAAAGGCTTTAGATTCAATTCCTTAGCACTACAAAACAAAGAATCTAGATATTCTGTGGCATTTATCTTTTCAAAATGTAGTCCCAGGGGGTGGGGAGAATATAGCTCAGTGGCCTAAGTGCCTGCCTGGCAAGCAAAAGGTCCTGAGTTCGATTCTTCATATGTCAAGCACAGTGCTAAAGCCCTGGGAATAGTGAATGAAACAAGAAAAAGGTGATGCAAAAAGTGGTCCTTAAACTCTAGCCAATGAAATATAATATGTTCTTGGAACTTGCTTCTAAGGAATAGCACATGGTAAAAGTGATGGTAATATTTAATTTTAAGCCATAAGAGGCAGTGTGGCTTCCTCTTTGCTCTGGTCTTTATCATTCATTTTGGGTGAAGTTGGTCACCAAATTACAAAGACATTGCAGCAGCTCTAAGGGGAATTTTACTTAGTGAGGAAATGATTTTTTTTTTTTAAATTCATTTATTTATTACAGTGTCTCGCTACACATCACGGATTATTTTCTTTGCGAGGGGGGGGGGTCAGCTCAGCCCGCCCTGGGAGGAGGGGCTGGCATAGCATGTGGTGCTGGGGCTCGAACGGCGGTCCCTGAGAGGCGCTTTAGACCGCTGAGCTATCTTGCCAGCCCCGAGGAAATGATTTCTTGACTACAATTTACATGCGAGAACCCAAGTAAGAACTGCTCATGTAAATTGCTCCTGAGTTCCTGATCAACTGAAACCACTGAGATAAAAAAATGTTTATAGTGTTTATGTTATCAAGTTTTGGAGCAATGTATTACACAGCAACAGATAATTACTATACTCTAAGCACTATATAGGTTCTGTCTAACTAAATACGTTAGGTATACACTACCAAGAGTACATTAAATTTGTTATGCTGTTTATACTTCTAAACCTTTGCCTGGCAAATATCTCTGTACCTTCAAGAGTCAGTTCAAATATTCCCAAAAGAACATGCCATCTGTTTTGAATATTTTATAGAGTAAGCCTCTATTTGTGTACTGCTTTGATCTCCTAGCACAATGGGAAGCTAGTGATATAGTCCAGCTACACCTCAATCATATGTACTTATTTAATTTACTCCAGAAATGCTGACTGCCAGATCCAGTTGGAAACGTTAGCTTCATCACCCTCACACCAGAAAGATGGAAGAAAAACAGCTATAGTGGTGCATGCCTCTAATCTCAGCACTCTGGGAGGTTGAATGGGAACAATTTAGCAACTTAGTGAGATACTGTCTTAAAAAAAGGTTAAAAGGTTTCTTTTGTATTGATTAATTTATTTTTTGTGTCAAAGAAAATATCCCTTTAAGCCCAAAATAAACAGCAATCCTATAGACAAAGAATGCATAGCAAAAAACTAGTAGAGAACTGAGGACAACCTTGTTGTAACAGCATTGTTGTTTTAGATAAAATGTAAGTCAAACCATACTTTACAGTATAAAATAAAATGTGATATGACAGGAAAGTATTGTGCCTGTCTTCAAAACTAGTATTAAAGAGGGGTTCTACCATATGCTAACTGATAGGTAAGCAATGAACTTAATGATATAGTAAGAGTACAGCACATAGTGACTGGATCAGCTTCTGACACACACAAGTGGTTTCAGATTATAGGATAACTTGTTAAGGTGCAGGGAGATACTAAAACACTGAAAACACTAGTACTACATAAAAGTATAAATAAAATATGTGTAACTTTGCTTTAGGTTTAAAACCCATTTTATTGCCTGCAAGCGCAGGGTCCTGAGTTCAATCCCCAGTACCGCAAACAAAACAAAACAAAAACCATTTTATTATTTCTTTGGTGGGGTTAGGGATGGAACCCAGGGCCATGTGCATGCTAAGCAAGTGGCCTGCCACCAAGTTACACTTCAGTTATTTTTTTTTTTTTTTGCTAAACCGGGGATTGAACTCAAGCCTTTGCGATTGCC
>PVKA01045146.1:0-15713 GCA_004027165.1 Ctenomys sociabilis
GGGCTGGCGTGGGCTGGAACGTCACATCTGAAAAGATAAGAAAATGTCAGCCAGCTAGGAACTTTTATGATGAGGAATTAGCTCTGGCATTCATATTTCTCCTCATAGAGTAGTGAGAGTAGATATTCTGCACAAAATGCATATGAATTAAGCAAGTTAAGTGATCATTCACAGTTCTCACCCCTCAATGTTTCTCCTGTGGCATTCCATATTATGTTATTCTTTGAAATTTTGCTCTTAAAATTATTATATCATACTTAAAAATAGTTTATAATTCACAAAACGTTGGAGACAACTGAGAGGTTACATGTACACAACCCTCAGGTTTTCCCGACTAGGTCTCTTATTTAACCAGCATGTGCTGCCACACAGGAGGCTGCAATGACGAAATACTCTTAACTCCTCATGGACTACACACGAAGTCATCAGTTCCTAGCTACACCCTGACGTCCACTGATTCCCTACACACACCATACAAATTATCATCCATCATGTCCCAAAATTAAGTGCATTCACTCATAGACTCACAAATTATTCAAGTTAGATAGTTCCTCGAGCTAGCTGAACTGTAGGATATTTGAAAGTACCTCAGTTTTGTTTTCCTTTCCTATATCATTTTTGCCAACAAAGAGTTACCTTATTACTGGTCACTGGAATTAAATACATAGAACACAAGACACAACAATAACAATAAAACCCACAGCCCAAGATAGTAAGTATGACTTCAGGGGCAGCTAGGTCACAGATATTCTAACGCTATTCAAGACCAGCTGGTTCTCAAACAAAGGAAGCGCTGGCTCCACCTACCCATGGCATTGCTGTTCAGCAGCAGCACGCTGTGGGCACTGCCGTCCTCCTCCAGTCCCATGTAGTAGGGGTGGACACCGTAGGAATTCATCTTGTACTGAGAGACATGGGGAGAAGGCAATGAGGGCAGAACGCATTGTGGCTGATTAAGAAATCTAACAAATAGGTTTAAGATGGGTCTTGTCTTTTCTGAGAAAGAAAGCTCCATGAAAATAGGGCCACTTGTCTACAAGCACAGTGCAGGAACTCACATTGAGCCAGGGCAGACAAAGCACAAAGCACACACAGGGTAGGCAGACAGGTGCAGGCACAATCCCACTCACCCTGCGCTTACCCCTGGGGGCTGGTCTCGGGAAAACATGCCCCATGTGTGCCAGTTCAGGTCTCTCCTGAAGGCTGTGTGCTCCGTTTCCCCAAAGCCATAGATGTAGGAGGAGGGCAGGCGGGTGGAGATGCGGAGGAACATGTCATTGAAGGTGAAGCCCAGGATCTGCGAGTCCCAGCTGTGAGGTGGAAAGGTGGATGGGGAACAACTTCAGCTCTCCTATTGAGCATGTGCAGCTGACTTTCCAAGGATAACAGCATTATTGATTCCCCCACACTAATGGACCCAGTTCATCTCCCAAGTACAATACAAAGCCTATGTGGCTAAAAGAATCATGGCTGTCCTTGCTGGAAGCCAGTAGTCAGCCTTCCTTCCTCTGCTTTGTACCACTGCATCCTGTCACTGCTTGCCACACAACACCAGAGCCAGTCACTGCCCACCATCTCGTCTGCCACCCTGCACGCCAGCCCTGCCATCCACTCTTGCTCTGTAACGCTCCATCCCCTCATGCTGCTTGGTGATATTTCTAAAGCAGCCTTGTATCATGCCATTCCTCTCTTACATTCTTCAGTGGTCTGTAATGAAAATATGACACATGCTCTTTAAAGCTGTACCTGAGCTGAATCCACTGACCATGCCAACTTCTTTTCCACTTCATACTTCCCCAAGGGACTGACTTCTGGCTTCCCAAGCATTCCTTTAGGCCTTTCTATTGCTGGAATGCCAAGTTTGCTCTCTTACATAGCCTACACATTTACTAGTATCTTTATCTAAACTATTCTTTCCCTCCCCCAAAGCGCATGTGGGTGTATCCCTCTCCATATCCAGTGTTACTTCAAATGTCATCTCTCTAGAGACCACTGATGACCACACTATCAAAAGCAGAAATCCCTGCCAATTCTTATTTAATCTACTCTTCTTCTTACTAGGAATTCATCACTACCACAATTTCATCTGTAGATTATAATTAAACTATCTTTGGCATTGTGAGAGGAAAGACTCCTTCAGTCCTTCCAGCATAAAACAGTATGCAACACACCAAAGGTATCCTGTACACATTTATTAGTTGGATGAATTCCCAGGGACATATAATTGCCTCAGCAATTTTTCTTGGGCTCATAAAAAGAGACCTGAAGAAAATGACTTATGAATCTGGAAATGAAGTGTTGTAATTTGAACCAGGATATAACTAAAGACAAAGAGCTGACAAGGAAAATGGAAGTGACCAGCAATTCAAACTCAGAGTAGGAGCTACTTACATGACAGTGCCTGTACTCTTCCGGTGAACCACAATCCCAAATGGATTTTCCTTAATGAGGATGTCATAGAGTCGACTCTCAGAAGTGCTGGATGGAACCTCGGGTATGTTAAGTGGGATTGGAACCTCATAGCGATTGTTGTTGGGGTCATAAATCTATGGAAAACAAATTCAATTTTGATAAGGTACATATGGGGAAAATATTCTGCTATTTTATTATACAGACAGTAATTATAGTTAATGGAATCCCTTCAGGGAGTTCGAAATAGCTAGATGTGAGGATTTCTAATATTCTCATTTTAAAGAAATGAGATATATCTGAAACGAATAATCTAAATATCCTGAATTGATCAGTTTATAATATATAAAAGGATCAAAACATCCTACTATTTACTATACAGATATACAGTCATTATTGTCAATTTTTAAATGCCTTTTATTCAATGAGAGGACTTTTGAAATCTGTAACTTCACAGAATGTTGACATTTTTAACAGAGTCTGTACACTATCTTTTGTCGTTGTTTTTTCTATGATCTTTCAGTATCTGGATTTAATTAGCATATCAAGGAATGATGTTATATCAATACTTGATGGAAAATATCTGTCCCATGCTATGTCTAAGATGTTTGATATTCAGACAGATAGTGAGGTTAAGCTCAACTGCCTACGTTTTGGGTAATAAAAACGTAGGGTTTTTCTCTTTTGCAGGGTTAACAACTTCAGTTTGCAGACCAAAAATTAGAGAAAAAGATCGGCTACAAGGGAAGCCAAAATTTTGGCCCTAGCGTCTCAAGGTCAGTGAGGACTCAGGACATAAGAGAACCTGTACTGTAACATCCTGTAACTCAGTGATGTCCCAAATTTTTTGATGAAGGAGATTATGGGGCCACAGAGGAAAGTGATTGATAATGTAGAGTGTGCGTAGGAGAGCCATATGGAAAGAAAACATTCTGTCAGGCTTTCACAGAGAGCAAATTGGACAAGCAATGGCCATTACTCATCCACATGGCTGACACTGACAAAGGATCTACAAACTGTGGTACAGAGTTTCAGGGTAAATCCTGAGGGGATTTGACTGACCTTGTGAGATACAAAAGTTACATTTCTTGTTATATAGGTCTTGCTTTATCTTGGTCTCAACCATCCAGCAGAAAAGTACAATAATGAGGTATGAAAAGTAAAGCCTTATTAATGTGCTGAGCCGTAAAGTTTTCAAGTCAACAACTTCTGACATTGCCAGTCCTACGGATAACTCACTACAATTATGGACTACTGGAGTATATTGGGTTATTTTGCTAAATTCATGCACCTGTTTAAATGGCAATGAGATACCTATCTATGACAAAACTAAACTAAAAAAGGGGATACAAATGAAAGACCATTTTGCATCTGTATATACAAAATAGTTAGGATAGATATACACTTTCTCTTAATTCAATGAGAAGAAAAATTTGTACTAATAGTATTTGAACAGGATATCATGTCTACATCTTATACTATAAATAACTACTATGAAGACAACAATATGCAATGTATTATCAAAACTATTCTATTAATAGGTTTTGAAACTGTCTCATTGCCATTTATTTCTCAATAAGATTAATAAAAAAGGAATAATGTTAGATTTAACATTTTGAATTACATGTATTATATCACATTTTAGCTCTCTAATATAATAACAGTCTCACTTTGATATCAGTGCTACCTTAAAATATACTCACGATTTGCTGTGGTAATTATGAATATATTCATTTTTGCATGGAAATATGACTATATGAACACTTCAGAGCTATCTGGAAGTGAAATATTCCCCCCAAAATGCATGAACTACCTGGATTAATATCCTTGCTGAAAAACATGTATATAAATTGATATACTAATTGTACTATATAGCTGCTTGAATACTATACTGGACACTTCAAAATGATTGAATCAAAATTATTAATTTGAAAATTAAATATTTTAATTTGATGTGAAAGAGTCAGTCGCAACACTGGTGCTAAGAGTTAATGCAGAACTATGTAGAAGTGCTGTGGGATTATAGGAAGAATACTCTTTCTGGGAGACTGACACTAAGAACAATATATCTTAAAGTTTTGTAGCCATTAGCCAAACAAAAAATGAGGCTATGTCCTCCTGGCAAAGAAACAAGAAAGACAAAGGATGGAGCATGAAAGTATGCTCAGAAAGAGGCAGAGTAAACAGGATTAAAGTGAGGCCAAGCAGGCCCACTCATTCCAAACCCAGCCCTGTTCTGACAAGGATGCAAACATAGCAGCATCAATCCTTCACCTGCCCACCCAGAGGAGGGCTCCCCACTTTCCCAGCTATTTTCCTTAGAGTAGCCACCACAATGTCTTCAAGTGCAAATTAGGACATTTCACATGTTTCTATTAACCATTTCTCACTGCTCTTTGGATTAAGATTAGAATCTATTCTATAGCAGGACCAAATTTAAAAGAGTAAACTGGCTTGGTGTGGTAGCAAATGCTTATAGCTTCTTTTTTCTTTCTTTTTTTTCCCTTTGGTATTAAGGATCAAACTCACACCCTTGCATTTGCCAGGCCAGTGCTTATGGCACCAAGCTCTCTCCCCAGCCACTTATAATTTTAGCATTTGAAGAGTCTAAGGAAAAAGTATAAAAAGTGTGAGCTCAGTCTAGTCAACTGAATGAGTCTGCATGACCCATCTTAAATTTAAAATATGAAATAAGGATACAGATATATGTCTATGCAAAGATCCAGGGTATAAGCTTCAATACTGGGAATAAATAAAAGTGGGTCCAAATACTGTGTCAGCACCTAATATATACTGTGTTTACCTTAAACTGCAGCATGTCATCCTTATGGTAGGTCACCTGCAGGCGGAGGGGGCTCACAGGGGTGGAGGGGAAGGCGTTGGTGTAAAGAGAAGACTTTAGGTGGATGTCAGCGCTGGCTCCGTGCGAGGCATACTGAATGTTGCTGACAGAGTACAAATCGTTGACAAAATAGCAGTAGGGGACCCCAGGAGAGCTGGATTCCTGAAATAACAAGTTAATATCACAGATCAGTATAGGGTCCCAGTGTCACCAAACACTGACAGAAATGGCAATTTACATGTAAACAAAGTCACCATTCACATTTTTATTTAGGTATCATGTGGTAGTGGCAGAAATTTAAATTACTGATGGAAATACTTATTACAAACATGGATAACTACCCTTGCGCCCAGATCAGGTTCCTTTGGAAGCCTTTCCTTTCTCTGGATTGTGAATGGATCCACGAAACTGTAGACAAGGAGTAGATTTCAGGAAGCACCCACACCCTCAGCAAGCTCACCTCCCAGACACAGCCGCGGGCAGTGCAGTTTGCTTCAGAAACGCCATGTTCATCAGGATAACAGTCTATTTTTTCTTCATTCGTTATGTTTGTGCTCCACTCCACGGTGTATGCTTCTCCCAGGACAAGGTTAATTTCTGAGATAATGGCAACCTGTAGAAACAGACAAGTTGGGAAGTTCAACCTCAAGACAAAGGTCCTGCAAATCTGGAACTTTTTGTAATAAAACAAATAAAAGTGATTCTAGGCTCTCACCAATCCAATGAACATGCTGCTATCACTTGTTTGAACAGAGCTGTGTGCATGGTAGAGGGACATGTCAGTGACAATATAGCAAATGTCACTGCTCTGTCAACACTTGCACACTACACTCTAGCAAGAAATGAGTCAAATAAAGGCTGTAGTGATCACCCCTTTTCTCTCCTTTGTCCCCCCTTATCCTTCTTTATTTAGTCAGCTCCTCCCAGACTGAGCTGTCTTCCTTCCCTTCACTTCCCAGCCAGTGTCTCTGTTGGTCTGCATTGGTGGAACAACATGGTAGAATCCCTGACTGTGGTCTGATTCTAGAAGGACTGTTTAAATTCTTTGGGTTTGTTTTATCAACTAAAACACTGGCAAGTCAGATAAGTTATAATATTTCCTTTCATTTCTAACTTCTAGCTTCTTTATTTCTCCAAACCCAGAGAGTAAAAATTGGAAATCTTTCCTGAATTCCCCCATACTAGTTCAAATACCATATTTAATATTTTTGCATATAAATTATTGGTCTTCATTAAGTAGCCTTTTCTGTAGTTAATGTTCTCATTTGTCAGGACCACTACAAACACGTTTGGATGATGTACATCCTTCTCCCAGTCTCCTACTATAAATCATCTTGCCCTTCCCTGTGTGACTAATTCCATCTTCGATCCCCACTTCCTGCAAGGTCTTACTTCACAGAGCATGAAATATTTCCTTCTTCTAACAAAGTACTCAGTTAATAGTTAATTACTTTTTGCTTCTTTGTTTTATTGAGAAATGTCTTGCTATGTAGTTGAGGCCTTGAATTCCCTATATAGTCCAAGCTGGCCTCAAATTGGTGGCAATTCTTCCTGGATCTCCCAAGTACTGAGATTACTGACTTGTGCCACCCACCTAGTTTTTTGTTTGTTTATTTCTCTCTGTTTTTAGGGAAGGATCTACAGGGTGTTCAGAGTATCACTACTACATTGGACTCATAATGATTCTGCTGTTTACAGCCATCCAAGTGCTCAGATTATAGGCACACACCACCAAACCCAGTCTCAATCGCCATCTCAGCACACCCCAGGGGTGGGGTTGCCACAGCAAGCCTGGGGATCAAACCCCTGGCCCCTTGCCCACTTGCAGGCACTTTAATCTGCTGAACTATTTGACCAGCCCTTGCCACCCATCCAGTTTAAATGGTAATTTTCAATGAATATATCAGAACTATGGCCATGAAAAGGCAAATTCAAGTGTATTTGGGGATTTCTGACCAAAGAACCCTTTATCAATTTGAAGGCTTGCCTCATCTTCTTTACCAATTTGATTCTTTTTATCTTTTTAATTTTTCCTATATCAGGATTGTGCTGAATGAAATTGAGCATTCATTTTCAACAGCAGGCGATGGGCTGGCCAAATAGCTCTACAAATTAAAGCGTCTACAAGCAGGCACAGGGGCCAGGATTCAAACCTCAGGGCCTGCTGTGCCGGTCCTGCCCCCAGGGCATGCTGAGCTGGCAATTGAGACTGTGGTGGTGCATGCCTGTAATCCCAGCTCTTGGGAGGCTATAAACAGGCAGATCATTATGAGTCTGATGTAGCAGTGAGACCCTGAATACCCTGTAGATCCTTCCCTAAAATACAAAAAAAAAAAAAAAAAAAAAGAAAAATTGAAGAAAAGATCCCAATCCTGGCAGCTCCAAAGCACTGAATCAATGGCAGCATCTGACTGTTTCCTAATCTTGGAATTATAGAATAAAAAGCATTTCCTAATTTGTTACCATTTGATATACCCAAGAATTTGCAGCCAAAAAGTTCTCAAAACCAATTCATTATTCCATCTTTCAAGGCCCAGCTCTAGTCTTGTCTAATCTAAGAGGCTTGGCTTAATGATGCCAATGAACTTTGAATATCAAATAAGACAACATTTTCTCTACATTCATTTTGATTTCCTGCCACTTTACAATGTTTTCACTCAGGTAAATTATGGCCCCCTCCACACAAATTCAAATACGGTAAGAGCTCATTTTGTTGTATTTTAATTAATTTATCTGACATATATATATATATGTCTTGATCATTGAGATATTTATAACTAAACAAAGAACTTTATCACTAACATTATAATGTGTGCATGTCAGCTTAATATTAAAGTGAAGGTCTTAAGTACTTAGATTTCTTGCATTTAGGCGAACACTCAGAAATGATTCAGGCCCAATAGCTCTGACATCAGAGCCCCTGACTACAGTGATCAGGATTATCTGGGGCAAGAAATCTTCATAATATAAAGGTATCAGATAAGTGGATTATAAGATGTTCAACAAGAGAACTCATCACAGCTGATGAAAATTTATTACACTATTATCATCTAGTCAAAGAAGCAGTCCTTAGAGAGGATTACCACATTCTTTGTCTTTTTTTTTTTTTTTTTTTTTGGTCTTTTTGAGACAGGGTCTCACTATGCAGTTCAGGCTGGCCTTAAGCTTACTTTGAGCTCAGGCTGGTCTCGAACTCACAACAATCCTCCTGCCTCAGCCTCCCGAGTGCTGGGATTATAGGCATGCACCACCACACCTGACCCCAAATTCTTTGTCTTAAAGTATTTCTTGAATGTGTACATATTGGAATGAAAGTCTTGGTATTGTATTTAAAATACCGGAGACTTCCAGGTCATCGAACTTCCTCCACCTTTGCCTGTCAGCTTCTCCTGTGAGCATCCAGATCCCTTGTCCTCAGGCCAGTCCCTACTTTCTTCATCCTGCTTTCCTTGTGCCCCTCATAACTACTTCTTGGAAGGGACAGCAGTGAAGAGTGCAGAACACAAAGGTGCACAGACAACAACAAGGATGGAAAAGCCATTTTACTCCAACCTGATCCTCAGCAGCTGCTTGCCTGCCTCACTCTGCTCTGGCCAGCTCCTCATTCGCATTTTCTCTCCCAACCCTCCGACTGCCCCACCTCAGGAAGTGCTCTCTGGTACTTCAAAAATCCATGCAACCTTTGCAGGAAAAAACACCATAATGCAAAGGAGAACACTAAAATAAGCACCTCAGCAAAATGCAGTTTTACCTTTAGATTAAGATCATAGGTGACTTTTGGAGATGCTTGAGTGAGGACACCATTGTGTTTCACTGTAACATTGGTAGGCTTCTGTGTCCCGAGTATCTTAATCTCCTGAAATGCTAAGTTACTGGGGTCCTTGTAGGCTGACTGAGGAATGTTCACATCCAAGCGGTTCTGCAAACAATTAAGCACAAAGGTTTGCCTGCATTGCACGGGGTTCTCTCATCACTCAAATGCTTCAGGTGGTGCCAGATCCTCCCCATTTTTCTCAAGGTCTCCACTTTCTCTAAGTGTACTCAAGAAATACTAATTTATTTTAACTAAACTCTGATGGAACAACTAGAAGCAGGATCATGCAGACAAACTTTATTTTAGAAAACTATATTTAGAACACTAACTGCTTTGATTTGTGACTATACAGCTTCTTTTAAAAACATACATGTTGCAGAGATTGAATTCAGTCATGAATGGAAATGTATGCCTGTGGTTTCTAATGCACACCAAGTTACATACATGACCATGCACATGCACAAGCATACATGCGAAAATTATCAGACTGAGACCAAAACCCAGGATTCCTAGGAAATTCTACTTACTTGGGATACAGAAAACTCATAAGAGAGATACATGTTTGTAGCCACGGTGTCTGAAAGCAGAAGAAACACAAGTAAACGGGCCAGTCTACAGGAGGGTACATTTCATTAGTTTGACCTCAAAGCCGACTCCTAGCATCACAACTGACAGGCCTTCCTACCTTGTTTTGACCAAATGATAGTCCACTGTATCTATTTACCCAGACTTCATTACTGATCTTTTGGTGGAAGCTTGGCTTATTTCTGTATTGTAGTTTTTTTTTGTATCTAAATAATGCCAACGAACATGGAAGTGGGTGTATTCCTTTGGCATACAGATTTGTTTCAGATACAAACTCAGAAATGGAAATAGTGGATAATATAATTGTTCTATCTTTAATATTTGAAGAAGCTCTGCACTGTTTTTCAAAATGGCCTTATTGATTTTAACTGTTCCCAATAGGGTGTAAGGGCTCAATCCAATTTTCATATTCTCGCCAACATTTGTTATCTTTTATGTTTTTCATCAAAGACATCTTGATAGGTGCAATTTTTTATTTATATCCCTTTGCTAAGTAGTGACGTTTAGCAACTTTTCATGTATGTGGGGTTTCACTGTCTTTGGAAAACATCTGCTCACATGTTTTCTCCATCTTAGTGCATGCTGCCTATTCTCTTGCTATTGATTTTTTTTTGGCTGAACCAGGGATTGAACTCAGGTCTTTGAGCTTGTCAGGAAGTGCTTATTCCACTGAGCCATCTCCCCGGCCCCTTCTCTTGCTATTGAGATCAAAGAGTCCTTTATCTTTTAACAGTAATTCCATATCAGATCAGTTTCTACTTGTTTCTCTCACTCTTTAGGTGGGCTTTACATTTTGTTCACAGTTTCCTTTGGTTCGCATAAGCTATTTAGTCCAGTGTAGTTGTAACTTGCCTACTTTTTGCCTTTGCTGACCATTTTCTTGCTGTCATATCAAAAAAACATTGCCAAAACCAATGGGGAAAAAAGCTTTCCCTAAGTTTTCCTAGGAGATGTATAGTTTCAGCTTTTATCTTTAAGTCTTTCATTTAGTTTCCACAATAGCCAACATGCAAAAACAACTGAAGTTTCCTTCAGCAGATGGATTTGAAAAGAAGTTAGGGTACATATTACAAATTAGTGTTAGCCATAATAGGAAAGCCTGCAATTTGTGACACTTTGAAAGAAGACATTACATTGGGTTAAGTGAACTATTTCAGCCACAGAAATCACATACTATTTCAACTATATTTGGAGTCTGGGGGGAAGGTCAAACTGATAGAAGCACAGGACAGAACAGAAGTTGCTCAGGCAGGGACCTGAAGACATGGAGAGATGCTGGTCAGAGGGTGCAAATGTCCAACCAGGAGAACAACAGGCTCTGGGAGCTTGTGTACAGAACGGGTTGTGGTGGATGGGTCATGAAACACTGTATGTATATATGGTGGTGTCTTGAATAAGTTCAGATTTTCTCTCTCAGTTAAATGATTTTAAGTAAAATAAATGTTTTCTCAAATCTACATGTTGAGAATAAAACAGATTATAAACAGAGTCTCCAAGACCAAGCTCCTTCAATTCCTTTTCCTTCTTACCAGAACCTTCAAAAGATTCCCTCCAAAGTACTACAGAGACATGTGCTACATTACAATCTATTTCCTTCTAAACAATACCCACAAGAATTGTAAGTTTAAAAGACCCAGAAAAATGTGCTAACAAATGTGATTATTTGTATATACATCACAAAATTATATTCTCACTGCTATCCTGACAGGTATTTTTGGCATGAATATTCATTCATCAGTATTTTGAAATAAGATATTCATATTAAGGGTGAGTTATGGCAGGTCTTAAAAGTATGCCTTCCAGCTTCCCACTAGACATTAAATGAGAACCTGTTGTAGATCACAGGTAACAGAAGAAATTGAGAGGTAAAGTTTTATGCTTGGTTTGTTCATCATCACCATCCTACATAAAGCAGCAAAATCTTCACTCAGCTCACCTCTGCTGTGCGGCCTGGGGAAGTTTCTCCATCAGTCTAGTGACCACTGAGGGGAATGCCTATAGGTCAAGGGTGAAGGTTTGGGAGCTGCAACATTCTCAGTACCAGACCCACCTTGTGATTGCCCGTCATCCCAGAACAGCTCCCCTCTCGCCTCTTTGTTGTCATCCAGGGCAATGAGGAGACTCAGAGGATTCTGCCGACTGTGCAAAACAAGATGCAAGTAAGTAAATCAACTAGAATTTCAAGAATTTTGCCAATGTTTCCATGAAATTTCAAATGTTCCACATGGTGCTTCAGTGACCTCCCCTCAACAAATAGTTGGAAAAGACCCATTTTGGAAAAGGTTGAAACAAATACAAAAACAAAAACCAAGGTTTGAGTAAAATTGCTTTGGGTACTGGACATGACACTTAGGGCTGGAGGCCTTCACTGCAAACTACTAAGCTAAGCAGCTTGCAGAGCACAGCCCCGGCCCATCATTCACCTTAGGTGAGTGTTCTGCGCAGGCTCCTGCAAGGGCAGAATGTAGCCCCCACGCACATGAAGGTTAATGTGCTCCAGAGGGGCTGGCAGCTCCTTCCACTGTCCCCTTGCATTAATGTCCTCACCCTGTGGGCAGAAAGAAAGGAGGAGATTAGAGATAGAAGGCATATTTCCTGCACCAGTGCATTTACAGACATCTTGTCCACCTACCTGAGCTGCCCATTGATCACCTCTCAGGACACACCTGTTAGGACACTTTGCACTCACTCTGCTGCTACTGTGTGATACCTGGCTCAGCTGCTGTTCCATCATCCCTTTGGGGCTTTTCCTGCACCCACTACATGATGTCCCAGCACAGAGCACAGCCCACCTTCACTGAGCAGCCTGTTTCTGTGCCACACAATATTGCTGGAAGAGACTTTCATTCACTTCTTGTTGGCCCCTGGTGAGCTCCACAGTGGCACTAATAGACCTTCTCTTTCACTGAAGTCTACTAAGTCTGCATCTCTATTCACCACCCCACTCCTGCCGCACCCACTGATTCTTGCTGCAAGGAAAAGATTGAAGTGAACTGGCTTACTTTATATATCCTTATTTTTAATGCAATACATATACCTCTATGTTTGAGGGTTTTCTCTTGTCTCTAGTGTGAAAAGTGCTCTCTCACCTGAGGCATAAACCTAGGTCTTAAGGGATCATTCTCCTGTATCTTCTAAGCCACAGACAGGTTTTTCACTGATGACACTGTTGACATTTAGGGCTGGATAATTCTTTGCTGTGAGAACTGCCTGTGCTGTTTCATGTTTAGCACTACCTTCAGTGTCTATCTGCTAGATACCAAGAGCAATCCCACCCTTCCCACTGAAACTAGCAAAAAAGTCTCCAGACATTTCCAAGTTTCCCTAGGTAGGCAAAATCTCCCCATTTGAGAACTGTTATTTTAGGTCTGGATTGGGCTCTAGGCCACAATTTAGCAGTATGTATTTGAAACTGAACACTGGGTACCTGTATTTGTGAAAGTTAATTCAAACTTTTCTTCATTAATTTCAACCATGTTAGCTTGATTTTTACTAAACATTAAAAAAGAAAAATTTTCTAAGTGGTATCCCCATCAACTTTTGTCATTTCATGTGATTTCTTAGCTTTTTTTCTTCAGATAAAAATGTCATTTATTTAAAAGCTTATGCACAATGGAATACCCATATCTGACAAAACTAAACAAAAAAAGGGGGGATACAAATGAAGGGCAATTTTGTATCTATATATTCAAAATAGTTCAGATAGATATACAGCTACTTTCTCTTAATTGAATGAATAGAAAGATTTATACTAATAGTGTTTGTGGACAGGATCTCATGTCGGCATCTTGTACTATGAATAACCACTAAGAGGACAACAATATGCAATGTATTAATTATTGAAACTGTCCTAGCAATTCGTATTGAAATTCTCTCATTGCTATTTGTTTCTCAAATAAAATTATCTGTGTCCCTCAAGAGGCCTTAATGAAACTGTCTGAAGGCCCTGTTTCCCCAGTTGCCCTTGGGGCCTCACACTAACCAAGAGACTACACAGCAGAGTCCTTGTGGGTTTCTCATGTGTAAATATACTCATTAGACTTGCAAGTGGCAGGCCCCAGCACATCTGAGTGCATATTACACTCTGCATTATTGTACACCCAGTTTTCATGCCTAAATGAAACAACTCTTCTTTGTGCATCTATGCTACCTGTGCAGACTTAATAAAAAGACAGAGAGATAAAACCATTCAATACTTAGGAGCTGATAGCAAGGGAGGATATGAACAAAAACTATTGTTTATAGAACAATATCAAGAGATACTAGTATTTTACTACTAGGCATAGTGATGGCATAAGTAAAGATACACACTGACTTGTACAGAGCACCTGCCAAAAGCCAGGCCCTGAGAGAAAAGCTTCACACTTATTTCACAACTCTGTGAAGAAGTAGCCCTCCCTATTTGCAGGTGAGAAAGGCGAGACTACATAATTTAAACTGACTTGTGCGAGACAACACCAGGAAGCGTTCAGAGTCAACTTTTAGCAGGAGAACTGTCACATGGAAAGCCTTGGAATTGTACAATTTCTCCAAGATGTATGAACATGTAGAAAACTTACAGTGTAGTAATCATACCAGATGGTTCCAGGAAAATACGCTGTGATATTTCTGGCATTCTGAAATTAAACAGAAACAAGGTGTGGGCCACAAGCTCTGTTATATGCAGGACAGAGAAACTATGCACATAGAAAGAGAAAAAAAGTGTATCCTTAGGACCACTTGATTGCATACAGAGATTAGCAATGATCAGGAAACCTTCTATGCCTCCTACTTTTTTACACAGGGGAATCTGCTTAACCAGACAAATGGTTTTATAAAACCTTTTCAGATCTGGGATTTCAAGGGAAAATAATCTGTCTCAGGCACACCAGGCTCAAGTCAACAATTTCTGACTTTGCCAGTACTATGGATAACCCACTACTATTAAGGACTACTGGACTACATTGGATTATTTTGCTGAATTCATGCACCTACAATATTTAAATGGCAATGGAATACCCATCTCTGACAAAACTAAAAAGGGGGGATATAAATGAAGGACCACTTTGTATATATTAGGATAGATGTACAGCTACTTTCTCTTAATCAGTGAGAAGATTTGTACTAATAATGCTTGTACAAGATATCATGTCTGCATCTTCTACTATGAATAACCACAACAAAGACAAGAATATGCAATATATTATTGAAACTGTCCTACTAAACTGTTTTGAAACTGTCTCATTGCTATTTTTTCTCAATAAAATTTGTTTAAAAAAAGACATATCAATAGCTCTCTTCAGAGAAAAATGCCTAAGTAGAAAAATGGTTCCATACTCTGAGACCTGAGGAGGGTGCCATTTGCTGCTATGCTAATAAGGAGCAGGATCATTACAAAGGAAGTAAGGGCACCGTGGCTCAGAAGACCTATTACTGAAGGAAAGCAAGGCACACTGCCACACTGACAACACACAGAGCTGTAGATCCGAATCCTGGAAAGCTCAGAGTTCACAGTGACAGGATGCTGCAATGAATTCACTGCAGCACTACCCCGTGCTAAACCTGTGCTCCTTAACTTAGGTAATGGAGAAATGATATCTGCTCAAAGAAATTAGAATGTTGTCATGTTTTGATTGTCTCGACTAGAATTATTCAGCTGCCTTTACACAAGAAGTGGCTGATTCAAGAGCACCTTAACTGATGGATTTCTCCCCAGGAGAAGAACAGATAAGAGTAGAAAAATGAAAAAATAAATGTCTCGGAGTCATTCCTGAAGCAGGCTTCCCAGCTCCAATTTGCCCAGTCTCATAGCTGGGACACCCTACCTAGCACGGCCCTCGATACTCACAGGCTTCAGGACAGGGCTGACCAGCAAGGCAGGGCCCAGCAGGAACTGACTGTCCACATCCCAGGTCACCCGGTCTGACACAAACCTGGAAGGAAAACCAACTGGTCACCATCACAGCGAAGGTCTGAGGAAATAGCTCCTGCCACACTGGAATAAAAACTCAGCCACATCCACTGGCATCCTCAGTTTCTAGTGGCACCAAGGACAAGGAGCCCCACTCTCTACAGGTCCAGGTC
>PVKA01045147.1:0-15698 GCA_004027165.1 Ctenomys sociabilis
CAGGTATAAAAAATAAGATAAGTAAGCAGCTACACTCTTAATTCACTGACAAGAGATATTTGCTAAAATAATATCTGTAAATATAATATCATGTATGCACCTTGTACAATACCAAAACATTATGAAAACAGTTCGCAATGTATTAATTTATCGAATCTGTCTTGTTAAGGTGTCTTGAAACTGTCTGATTGACATTTGTAGTTCAATAAAATGAAAAAAAAAACAATTTTAATTTTTTCAGGACAATACCAGGAAGGGGAATATCTGGGTCAGATGGAACCTCTAGTTTTAGTGTGTTGAGTAATCTTCACACAGATTTGCTCAGTTATTGCACCAGTCTACATTCTAAGCAATATGCAGAAGGGCTCCTTCCTCCCCACCATCCCTCTAGCATTTTTGTTGGTTGACTTGTTCATGATAACTATTTCTTCTGGGGTGATTGGAACTCCAGTGTTGTTTTAATTTGCATCTCTTGAATGACTAGGGATGCTGAATATTTATTATATATTTCTTTGCTGCTTATACTTCTGCATCTGAGAATCAAAATACTTGGTATCCTGAATAAATCAGACCACGATGAGATATTTAGAGAAGGAAGGAAATTGGAAGACAGGGAGGAAGAGAGAACTAATAGGAAACTAGAAGAACAAGACAGACTGAAGAATCATGTGCTAGTTGTGCTAAAGAGCATTTAACAAACTAGTTCTTCAATCGTCATGTCTCTTGGTGCATAACTAACTTCTCAAACAGTGCTGCTCATGTGCTAGTTGGTTTACTCTTCCAGCCCTCACAGTACGATTCTTAGGTAAATAGTATTATGCTCCCGCTTTATATCAAATGAGCTGTCACACTGAAAGTGTGCTCCCCTTTGCATTATGAGATTTAAGTTAATTTGAATAGTATAGCCCTTAATTCATTAAAAATTTCATGTCTTGCTTATGTTGATTGTGTTTTTGCTATATTCATATTGCATCTGGCAATGCAAGCTCATGGGCCGTGCATCTGGCGTACTTTGGGAACGTATGTTTTTTTCTGCACTAGTTCTACTTCTGCCTTCCATATGTGACCCCACTCTATCCCCAACTACTCTATCCCCAATCCATAGAGCAGCACCCACCATGTGACAACCACCATAGAAGTGCTGGTTTCATAAAAGGGATGCACGTTAATGTGCAGAAAAATGTCAATTTACTAACTACGATAGGCTAAATGAAAGTACAATATTCCAGAACATCTTTGAGATACCTAGGGGAACAGTTCACTCTCTTTCATTGGAATGCTAAGCAGATAATCTTCAGTGAGTATGGGTAGAAAGGAAAGAACTACACTTGAGAAGGGGTCAATCACAAGAAGGCAAAGAAAAGGAAAAGGTAAATGAGAGAGAGGCGTTGGACACAGTGATTTGGAAATCTTAGTTGTTACCGAACTGTACCTAAAACAAAATTACCTTGCGACTGCTCAGGTGTTTGAGCCGACTTGTGCTAAGTTCAGATTGAACATCTCTTATGTGTAATAAACACTGTCATATATACTCAGTCCTGTACATCATTATGACAGCTACTTTATTCACTATAAGGTGTTCCTTGTTGTCACATGATAGTTGAGCCTAAATTCTGTGACATGCGAGCTAACATCTTTGAGCTCCACACTCCCAGTGTGTTCAGTGTATTGCTGATGCTCAAATATAACCAGATATTGATTACGGGTGACAGTATGGAAGGGTTGGGTGATCTCTATTTGAAACTGCCTTATTATTCACAATTCCACAATACGACTACTTACAATCATTGATTATAAAGACATACATACGTATTGGCTTACACTTTCTGTGTAACATATAACTGTTCATAGTTTTATTGTTTTTCTTTATAAATAAGGACATTTTTACTTATGGTAGATGTACTATGTCTTAGAACTTACAAATAGAAAATTATATCTGGCATTAAAGATAACAGCTTGTGGGCCAAAGTTATCCAGCTACCTTGTCTGTAAGTTGACTTTGTTTCCTTGTTCTTTTTTTATTTTTATTTTTGGTAGTTCCAGAGATTGAACTTAAGACCTTGCATGTGCCATGCAGGTGCTTATGCCACTGAGCTATATCTCCAGCCCCTGTTTCCTTATTTCTTGCAATGTAAGGCTATCTCTTCAGGATCTCTTATGCTACTGTGGCAGAACTAGGCATTTTCAAGAGAAATCAAGTGGTCTGCAAAGATTAAAACATTTTCTGCCCAGTTTCATGAAGTTTGCTGTTTCATTACTACCCCCACTGTATGATCTGAGAAGGTGGAATCTGCTCCAAAATTATCAAATATGTAAGCAAAGTCCTTGTGGAGGGGCAGGCATAGAGACTGCCTGTACCCTAGGTCTTCCACCATCTGATCTTCACTCCTGAGCAAATGTGGCCAGCTGGAGCTGCCTATGCAGATTCAAATGCCAAAAAGGATGAGCCGGACAGGATTTCAGGAGCTTTTCTGAAACAGGTGTTTATTACTCCACTCTGCTGTTTTTCTCCTTTATCTAATAGGACAATTTCTGTATGTTTCCATGCTGAGTGTTAGACTTAACTATAATCACTGTCCTCTGTCTTTTTTCTTTTCTGTTTCATGGTTGCCCGTGGAGTAGTGTCACTGACAGTGCAGTCACCTACAAGCCAGTGCTTTTCAGTCTGAGGGCCACACAGAAGCAGCATGTGAAATTAATTGAGTCAGATAAGGGAAAATAAATGGCATATGCTGCAGGATACTAATCAGCTTTCCTTCTGGATGGTTAACAACCTAAGATCACAAGTCAGAGTTGGAGAAACAGAAGAGCCACAAGGCCAGACAACATTTTGGCCCTAGCCTTTCAAGGTCAGCGAAGACTCAGGACATAGGAGAACCTGTACTGCAACATCATGAAACGTAGGTGAGCTCCAAATTTTCTGAACAAGGAGATTATGGAGCCACAGAAGAAAGAGATTGAAGTTCTATAGTGTGCCTGGGGAGAGACACATGAAGAGAAAACCTTCTCTCAAGCTCTCACAGAGAGCAAACTGGTCAAGCATTGGCTGTGACTCATCAACATGGATGACACAGACAAAGCATCTACAGAATAATGTATAGGACTACAAGATAAACCCTGAGAGGACTTCACTGATCACATAAGAAATATAAAGTTCATGTGTTGGTATATAAGTCTTGATCTATCTAGGTCTTAACCATCTAGCAGAAAAGTATAAAAATGAAGTATACATTGTGGGGCCATAATAAGCTGAGCTGTAAATGGCTATGGTCGACAACTTCTTTGAATAACTCACTATTGTTGTAGAATGCTGGACTGTGTTGGATTGTCGAGTTCAAGCACCTAAGTTAGTTGAATGACAATGGAGTGCCCACCTTTGACAGGTGTAGACAAGGGAAGGGGTGTAGAAAGAAAAAAAATCATGATGTGTGTGTATAGACAGTACAGTTGGGATAGATAATGCTGTGCTTGTACATAATTCTATGAGAGGCAAGATCTGCACTAATGGTTGGACAGGATATTATGTTGGCTTCTAGTACTACGGTCATCCACTAGGAAAATAATTATTGAATTTTTGATATAATTCAGGTATGAAAAATAAGATAAGCAGCTATACTCTTAATTTACTGATAAGAGACATCTGCTAAAATAATATCTGTAAATATATCATGTATGCACCTTGTACAATACCAAAACATTATGAAAATAGTTTGCAATGTATTAATTTATTGCATCTGTCTTGTTAAGGTGTCTTGAAACTGTCTGACATTTGTAGTTCAATAAAATTTAAAAAAAAGAAAAAAAAAAAGAAAAAAAAAAAAAAAAGAAGCAGCATGTGCTACTGAAAGGTAAGCCTCACCCTCCTCAGCAGTGAAGGTCCGCTGGAATGGTCTTGGCTTCAGGTTTCCGATGAGCATAGAGATGTTCAGGAGCCCAGAGCCAGTCTTTCTGCTGGGGTTCTGTTTAGTTGTTGCTAGGTAGAACATGCATCACAGAGCATAAGCATACTTGGACATGAAACTGACCTTTTGGATTTATTTTACTTTTTAAAATATGAGCCTATTATCTCAGTCTTCCCTTGTAGCTGACAGTATTTTTGACACAAAGGCAGCTCTTTTGGTTTTTAGAATCAAGGGTTCAGCTACACCATAATTAACTATAAAATTGCGTATATCAGGAGATTCTGTTAATCCTTATCAGAGTGGGCTGTGCACTGTATCCATCATTGTTACTTGACATTTCCCCTCCCAAGACCCTAACTTGGTTAGTGACCATTGAGCTTCTTAGTCCTCTGTAATGCACAGGTGACAAATATTTTTATAAAACCCAGGTTTTCTTGGGGGTAGGAAATCACCTACCGAAGGCTTGGCAGCATAGGGTCCTCCACTGCATTCCTTTTGCTACTCTTCTCTCAACGTTTCTTTTGATGCATGCTAAAGAGACAGAAGGGCAAGGCATGCTGGTCCCCCACCTAAATGTCGTGTGCGCTGTAGTTACTCAACATACTTGAGGGTTCCTTTAAACCTCACTTCATTGGCTTCACAACTGGTGGGAGTACTTAGATCCCCTCCTCTACTAGGCCAGGGGCATGAAACTATATTTTTGGTTATGTTCTACAGACTGTGGGGTTAGATGACCACATGTACCAGAGCTGGCTCAGCAAGTTTTTCAGGGTTTACTGCTTTGGTTTTAGCTTTGTTTATAACAACTAAGTCCGAAGTAATGTAAAGTCCTGATCAAAACTCAGCAAGGACCTTTTCCTTGTATATGTGTGAGAGACAAAGAAATACAAATATATCACATTACTATTTTAATTGGATTTTTTATTATTTATTTTATGTATTTAGTACAGGTCTACTCGGTCTCACTACACGAATTGGACTTGTAGTGATCCACATGCTTTTAGCCTCCTAAGCGCTGGGATTACAGTTGGGTAGTCCTACGCCCAGACTCAGTCACCATCTCAGCGCAAGGTGCTGGCATGGCATGCCCAGGATCCAATCTGGTCCCTGTGTCTTAAATTGGATTTAGTATTCTTTACTTATAGTTGAAGGAAAACTCCAGTTTTTTATTTCTATCTTCACATTCTCAGCTATTATAAAGTAATATATCATCAGAGCCATGCATGTGTTTCCCTCTCTCTTTTTCAGGTTGTTTTTAAAGAAAAAAGAGAGTGGAAATTAGAGATGGAACTGGGGAAATCACCCAAAAGCTACCAGGAAAGACAAATTCAACAACATCTAGAGTGGACAATTTGGGAGACCTTGCAGAGATATTACCTGCATGTATATTTTTGATTTAGTAGAGTAAATGTTTCCCAGTAGATTTATTTCCCAGTAGATTTATTTATCATCATCATCATTATTATTGTATTTAGTACAGAGCCCACAGGGTCTCACGACACAGGGTGGGACTGGTAGTGCTCCTCCTGCTTTGAACCTCCCAAGTGCTGGGGTTACAGGTGCACACCATCAAGCCCAGTCTCAGCCACTGTCTCGGTGAGACGTGGGGGTGGGGCTGGTACCGCACACCAGAGATTGCACCCCAGTCCCTGCACTCAGCCTGAGCAGAGCTACCTGTCCTGTTCTGTGATGACCTTAAGAATTTTCTTTGTAGTTGCATTTAAGGATGTTTTGGTTTTTGGTGGGGAGAGATTTTTCATACACTTATGTTTATCTATCTTGTTCATATAGCAAGTTGAAATTGATAAAGAATGATTCAATATAGATTCTGCTTCATCTCCACTTTCCAAAAATCTTGATTTACAGCACAGCAAGCTAGATGGCAGTATTTAAAAAATCTTTTTAAAAGCCACATGCTTTTTAGAGTCTTCCTACAGTCCTGAATCTTGGCCTTTGATTATCAGTCAGCTCATAAAAATTCAAGCATGACACTGTAATCACACTATGTACTTTCTTCCTGGTTCACTTGTCCAAATGAGATGCCTCTGAACATCTGCTCTTGGTGATTTATCCAACCAGCGAGAGGGACAAGTTCTGGTCTCACAGAATGTCAGCGATTCATGCCGGAGACCTGGCACCAGGACGTGCCCCCTGAGAGAAATGGCAAAATTTCCCACTCCGTGCCCCACCCCTGGCCTGTAGGTGACTTCTCACTGGGTGCTGTGAAGATCATATTCTCTCAGGAGAAACAGAAACTGAAGAGAAAACCATGCTATGAGCTTCCAAGGCTGCTCCTTCTGGGGTGGTATAGACAGGGAACCTCTATTGGAGTATTTATGCTATCCCGAGCTGGGCACTGTATTCTCCTGCACTGTGCACCTTCCCTGGATTCCACTCTGCTTCACTTTCCCTTCTAATAGACCACCGAGGGTCCTGAGAGGGTCTAGAATAGACTCACCTCTGAGTTGAAGAGAGGGAGATTTTCCTTTTCAGTTCCTAAGGAAATGTTTCCATTTTCCTTCTTTGAAGAAAGGCAGTACTGATTTCTGCTTGCTTAGAAGATAATTCATTTTATCGCTTTGAGTTCCTGTCACATCTCACACCAAGTGTGCCATACACACAGGACGCTTATGCCCTTCCCACATCAATGCTTTTAACTCACGTATTTGTTCATTAAGTTTTGAAGTCTGGAAATGAAGGGCATGTGGATTCCCTGAAAAACAGCTTCACAAAAGAACCAAAGAGTGCGAGGTCCTGAGTTCAGTTCCCCAAAACAAAACAAAGCACAGCGATCCCCTAACACCACCTCAAACCTTGAAGAACTAAGACCACGCATTCTACAGAGTGACATTTAAAGGGCAAATTCTTGAGGCAGTACTTAGTGGTTATCTTCTCTTTGTCATCAAGTGGAATGATGGACCAGAGGAGGGTGTTGCAATCATACAGTACAGAAAGGCATTTGAAAGGGAACAGTCTGATAACCAGGGGCAAAAATTTGAGTATTAAATTTATAAACAAAATGATAGGACATTTTATGTAGAGAAAAGTTTTACTAAAGGAAAGAAGAAATTGAAACTACTTATTCCATCATTATGATGAATCTTGAAAGATAGGAATCTTTCCAATTTCTGTCAAGTTGTTGGAAATGTACTCCCAACTTTTTATTTATAAATATATATCATGACTGTGTAATTACTGAATACACTTTTAGCTAACTCTATTGAGCACCTTAGCATTTCAGGATAAGAATTTAAACTTCTGTTATCCTGAAGCATTCTATCAGGGCTTTTATGGACAGCATAGTCTAACTAGGAAAGAGGTCAGTGTTGTGGGACATAAATGTCCCCTTTAACTTGAATACAACCTACCAAACAGTCAGTTGTTAAAGTTGCCAGTTAGGAAGACAAGTGAAGTTGAAAAGAACCCCCTTTTTTGGTGAGGAAACAAAAATTGTGTTGGCTCTCTAAGGACAGGGAGAGGAATTGTAATGAGTGCAGGAAGAGAAGGGCATGGTCACTGACGAGAGGTCCCTGGATGAGCACCTGTGTTGAGCCCATAACTACAGCCCCAAGGCGTGTGATGTCCTGGCTCCACGTCAAGCTCTGTCCCAGAAGGACTGCTGCACAATGCTGTGTAATTCATCAGAGCTGGAAGATCACACACAAGCTTTTACCATCAATTCAGAATATTCAGTTCTACCCTTGGTCCCCTAGGGCCTAAATGACCTGGAGGTGGAGGGTTGTGTCCTTAGGCACGAATCTGCCAGAGGACATAGTAGATCAGGGTCATGCTTGGAGTCAGTCCAAGTGGGTGACCAGATCAAGTTCAAGGCCAACAGGAACAATCTGCGGGTAGCCCACTAGGACATATTCTAGGGCCCGAAGTAGTCTTCTGTCTGTGACTAATAATCATCTCATTTACCTTTTCAGTTTCATTGATTCAGGGGCCTGATAAAGCACTACCAATGGCAAAGTTCTCTTATGACTAGTCAGTGGGAATTGAGGTCTATGCAGTTCTGTTGCACATAGTTTCTGAATGGATTCCCAAGAATAGAAATTACTTCCTGGGTGTGCATCTGAGCAGAGGGCTGGCAACACCACCTAGAACCTTTTCCAGTAATAGGCTGCCTGGCGTTGGAGCCTCCAGCACACTTGGTCGCCTCCCAGTATGCTCAGTCGGAAAAGCACTGTTCGAAATGTGAAATCTCTAATCAATATCCCTTATGTATGTGCTACCATATGCATAGAACACTGCTTAAAAATATAACATGACATTTCCAGGGGTGCACCAAGTGCTGGGAGTGTACGAGTCTTTGAGTACCACAGAGGGTCCCAGTGGGACCTAATAGAGCCACTGAGTCATGTAGGGCAAGGCAGAGTGTTGCACTGGATAAAGCCATGGCTATCATGGCCAGAATAATCCCTGTAATGGTCTGTGTCCCTTCTCAAGGTGGGCTTGTTACCCCATCTTTGAAATGAGTGAGTTGACATTTTTGTAGCCCTTTTGTTCTTGTTATTAGAGTCTTGTTATAGAAATTCACTGGATTCAGATTAACAAGATTCGGTTGCTCAGACTACCAGAAATGTCCACATTTAGAGAAATAACTGCTTATAATATTCGGAGCCATGGCAACACATTGTTTACATGTAGGATCGGACAGTGAGTGAGATAGCTAATCATTTGTTAAATTCAAGGCCAAGTCTACTGCCCAGGGCTGGCATAGGGATAGATTCAGTGAGGCAGGAGCCATACAGGATACTCTGAGAGACATAATGCAAGACATCTTCTCTCCCTCTCTCCCCCATATCCATGTTCTCAGGCTGAAAGTGGGTCATATCCTACCATAGTTTTTCCCCTTACTAATGGAGATCTTGACCCTAATGGAGATACTCTCCTGCATGATGAGCACGGATAGTCTACTTCACTTGATCCCGTGTCTGGTGCTGGAAATCCAAGTCTCCTTAGCAGATCTTCAGTGGTTCAATAACTGTGTCCACTTACACACTTGTACAGACTATGAAGATGGAATGGCAAAGCTCCAAGGTTTCTTGCGGGGGAACACTGCACTTGAGAGCTCACGTTGATGGCCATCAAGGTTTAGGTCCTTGTACGCACAAGCCATAATCTGCACCATGGGCAAAAAAGGAGAAGGTTTGGGTCTTCCAACCCTTGCTTTATCATTATTAGTATTATTATTTTTAAATTTTTTATTTATTTTAATGAGCAAAATGATAAAATAGCAATGAAACAGTTTTGAAACAGGTTAGTAGGACATTTACAATAATTAATACATTGCATATTGTTATCTTTGTAGTAGTTATTCAGCAGATAAGATGTAGACATGAAATGTTATCTAAACACTATTAGTACAAACCTTTCTTCTCATTACACTAAGAGAAAGTAGCTGTATATCTATTCTAACTATCTTGTATATTCACTACAAATATAAAGGGTCCTTTATTTATATCCCCCTTTGTTGTTTTGTTAGAGAAGTTGTATTTTGAGAGTTCTTCAAAGGACCTTTTTATACTTGATGCCAGACCAAAGACCATAGATAAAGCGGAGTAGTTGTGATGGCATAAACACCCAGTGCTGTGCACTTGTTACGAACGCCCTGCTGGGGGGTGGATAGGTTTGTCCCTGAGAAGTCATTTCAGTCCTGTCTAGGCAGCACTGTTTTTCCAAGGTGTTTCTGCACCTGTGGGCGTTAGCCCCATCCAGGATGGCGTCTGTCCTTTCGTGAGCCACCAGGACGCACCTGGTCACGCAGCTGTGTGCTCTGAGCTAGAGAACTCCTCAGTCTCCACACTGAGCTGAGCAGTGCAGACTGCTCCTTGGCCACCCCGCTGGGGTGTGTCAGGCCTTCCTATGTGCATCCACGTGGGTAACCCAAGCGGCCTTGCAGACAGTGCAAATCCCTGCGCAAAGGCTACAGCAGAGAGAAGTGTTCTGACACAGGTACTCTCCTTGGAGGGACTGCTGTGGAACCACCAATTCAGGTGTGTGGGAGAAACTGAGACCGGCCGAGGACCTCACTCCCCAGCGAATAGTGATCGTACGCTTGGACCCACAGGCTGATAAATCATTGGTGGGCACTGTCCAAACTATGGTACCGTCACTTAGAAAAAAAATCATACCACTCTACCAGGTGCCAGATCTTATACCTGTGACATGGTTTAGATCCTATAATACATCCCCAAGAGGAGCCCACCCAAAGCAAAAAGCTAATTTATCTGTGATCCACAGGCCGTATGTTTTTTAAAATTCATTTTATTGAGAAGAGAAAGATAAAATAGCAACGAAACAGTTTCAAACCAGGTAAGCTGGAAGTTTACAATAATTAACACATTGCATGTTGTCTTGGTAATAATTCAGAGGACAAGATGCAGACATGATATCTTGTCTAAACACTATTAGTACAAACTTTTAGGCAACCTAATGTCTTGTGTCACTACTTCACAAAACTGTAAATAAAACACTTCCGCTGTGGAAAAGACATATATGTCTACACAAGAGAGGCAGGATAGATGTCTGGCCACAGACTGTATCTTAACCTGATCCAGCCATCACATTGCAGTTTTCGAGGGCTTGTTCTGCCCAGGAGAAGTTCCTCTGCACAGCTGACCCTGCGGTCTACCAGGACATCGGCGCTGCCTATTTGAGGCTCCATGGGGCACCCGGATGCAGCCGTTTCCTCCGATTCTGCGGGACACTTCACAGGGGCCAACGCGGAGAGGGAGTCACTTGGGAGAAGCCTCCACAGCTCCCGACTGCTCAGTCCGAGGCATTGTGCCACTCGTCCCATCCGAGGATCCATTCCATGGCTGATGCCAGGGCAACGGTGACCTGATCCCTTGCACAGCTTTTCTGGGAACCAGGAATGTTTATAATGCTCTACCAGCAGCTCCGGAGCTGTCGTTCGCTCGGGATCCCCTCTGGGAGGAGGAACTTGGAGATGAAGGATTGTCTCTACAATCCCCAGGGGTGCCTGAGTGTAGAAGGGCTATGTGGACTCTCGCACAGACAGGACGCTGCGAGAAAGGGCAGGGTGCGAGCAGCGGGAGGCTACGTTCTTTCTTGAAAGTTAAAAAAATACTCAAGACAGGTGGGAGAGAGAAAAAGATGAGCGATGGTGGCCTGGTCACACCGCGCAGACCTCCCAGCCACCTCCGACTCCAGTTCTGTAGCCTCCCAATATCCCAAGAATCACATTTCCAGCTCCGGAAGGTGCCCAGGGTATTCTTGGTCACACTGGATCATAATCCTGGAGATCTGTGAGCTGAATTTGACAACATTCGCCCACGCTCACGTGGTCTTTACATCCTAAAGCAGTGGAGGTGAGTGCCGCGGGATTTCTCATGACCAGTTACTAGGCTTTTGCTTTGGAGATGGGGTTTTGAGGGTTGACTGTCTCTAAAACTGGGAACAGATGGGTATGCTTATTCCTTTTTCTTAGAGATTCTATTTCTACTTTAATCATCCAAATTAATGCTCAGAGAGCCCATCCTCTATGCCTTGGGTCACTACATATTCATCACAAGGCCTTTTCGTAGAGCAAAACAAACCAGAAATGCTGCTTATACAAACCTCTGGATCATACGCCCTCGAGTTTGTTTGCCCAACTCAGAACCCCTGGAGCTGGTTCCAAGCTCCTGCTCTTGTGTCCTGGCCCAGGTTCCTTGGATCCCAATCACTGGCAGGCAGGTGGGCCACGCCTCTGAGCCAGATGATTGGAGATCCCTGGTCACTTGGTGGACGATGCTCCCGCGCTGCCCCCTGCTGGAGCTCCAGGCGTGGTGCAGAGGCCTGAGGCTTCACAGGCTGCACAGGACACAACTGCACACAGGTCCACACGCTGGGGGAGACGCTGTGGGCTGAGGCTCAGGTTGTATCCGCTTTTCACATTCTCTGCCCTGGTTTTCTAATTTGTGATCATAGCTTCAGCTGTGAAGAGGAGAAATGACTGAGGCCTTAGGGCCTTCTGGGATAAACCAGCACCCACAGCTGAGGAGGGACAGGCTTATAAATCCCTGCAGAGGGTGCTTCCTTGGGCGTCGGGCGTCCAGGGACCCCTTGGGTAGAGGTCGGAAGCGATGATGAAGATCGCAGGCCTGTTAGGAGGGCTCTTTGTGCTTCTCGAGTTGAGCTATGTTTATGCCGCTTGTAAGACAAAGGGGCTTCTAGGGGAGGCAATGATGCACCAGGGGCTTTTATAACACACTGCTGTGTTGCTCACCACTTGCTCACCCTAAGGACTGCCAGGTGGCAGAGAGGCGTGTCTTTATCCTCTGTCTTCACCCAGGGACTTCCTCTGGAATCTGTCCAGTGAGCTGCCCTGAAGAATCTGCCTTTCTTGACTAACATCTTTGCAGGTGTATGCTTTCTTCTGCTTAGAGACGCTGGCTTGTGGCTTTGAGACTCTGAAATAGGAGTGCGGACCTGCAGAGTCAGGAGAGGCTGTCAGAGCCTGGGGAGGAGGGGGCTCCCAGGGGCCTGTGAGCTCTGCTCTGTGCAGCCAGGGCTGCGCGGTGCGGGGTGGCTGAGTTCAGTTGTACGCGGTGCCTTGGTACACTTGAGGCTCAGAGCAGCTTCTGCTGTAGATTTTCATTCTGGGTCTGCCTTTTACCAGCTCAGTTGATATTAACCTTATCTGTCCAGGTGTGGGGAACTGAACTTGGTAGATTTGGAATGAAAATTAAAAAAAGATGAAAAATCAATTTGTTAGTGATTGTAGGAAAGTTACCACTGAAGTACCTGCATTATTGTTTTAAAATTCTTTAATCTCATCTAGCACATCAGTGTTTGGCTTTTGGAAAGGGTGTGTAGGCTCAAATATTTCAACTGATAAAAGTCTTTTAATGGAAGCTCATGATACCTACTCCACCTGTGTGTAACCAGAACCGGAACATCCCCTCTGTTCTTCAGAATTCCACTGCTGTGCGTGGAAATCCTTTGAAAGCACATGCATGAGATGTGTTGGTAAACTTCGATCATTGCCAAAAAGCCCTGGAGATGTTTGGCTACATATTCTCAGAAAGGATCTCTAGTGTTACTACTCTCTGAGGACATGGAGCCACATGGATCACTGTGGAATTGGGGGTTGACATCAGTGAAAGCTGCTCAGACTGCCATTACAGCACACGTGTTGTAGACAAGACACACTTCCTCTTTGTTTTTCTCTTCCGCAGTGATTGTGGCCTGCACTACCACGACAATCCTGGTTAGACTGGATCGGTTGCCCCTGGTGAACAATGTGACAGTCAAGGCCCAGGACCTGGTGCTGGGGAGCAACTGCTCTGACACCACCGTGGAGTCGGACTACTTTGAATTTCATTATGTTCTGTCTTCCTGTGACATAAAGATTTATGTAAGAGCACTTACTATCTGTTGTTTAAAATATTATATTCATTTTAATGAGAAAATAAAATAGTAATGAAACACTTTCAAAACAAGTTAGTATGACAGTTACAATAATTAATACATTGCATATTGGCTTCCTAGTGGTTATTAGAGGATAAAATGCAGGCATGATATCTTGTCTAAACACCATTAGTTCGCCGGGCGTGGTGGCGCATGCCTGTAATCCCAGCACTCGGGAGGCTGAGGCAGGAGGATTGTTGTGAGTTCGAGACCAGCCTGAGCTTCAAAGTGAGCTCAAGGCCAGCCTGAACTGCACGATGAGACCCTGTCTCAAAAAAAAGACCAAAAAAAAAAAAAAAAAAAAAAAAAAAAACACCATTAGTTCAAAACTTTCTTCTCATTGAACTAAGAGGAAGTAGCTGTATATCTATTCTATTTTATATATATACACATATATGTGTATATATGTACATATATGTGTGTATATATGTACATGTGTATATATATGTATACATATACATGTACATATATATTTTTTTCACTACGAAATGGTTCTTTATATATATCCTCCATTTTTGTTTTCTCAGAGATGGTTGTTCCATTGCTGTTAGAGAAGCTGTATTAGTAGAAGTCTTTAAAGTACCTTTTCATGCTTGATGCCAGTTCAAATATTGTAGTTACTTGAATTCAGTAAAATAAGCCAATATAGTACAGTAATGCACAATCAGTGGGTTATCAGTAGGACTGCCATTTTTTAGGAGTTGTTTACTTGAGCCTTTTGTAGCTCAGAATATTAATATGGCTTCACTTTTTATACCTCATTTTTATACTTTTCTGCTTGGTTGTTAAGACCAAGATAAAGCAAGACCTTTATAACAAGAAATGTAACTTTTGTATCTGACAATGTCAGTCAAATCCCCTCAGGATTTACCCTGAAACCATGCACAGCAGTTTATAGATGTTTTGTCAGTGTCAGCCATGTGGATGAGTGAGGCCATTTCTTGACCCATTTGCTCTCTGTGAAAGCCTGAGAGAATGTTTTCTCTCCATGTGACTCTCCTTAGGCACACTCTACATCATTGATCACTTTCCTCTATGGTCCCATAATCTCCTTGATCATAAAATTTGGGACATCACTGAGTTCCAGGATATTACAGTACAGATTCTCCTATGTCCTGAGTCTCACTGACCTTGAAGGGCTATGGCCCCAATGTAGGCTATACTTTTAGCCCTTCTTTTTCTCTACTTTTTTGGTCTGTAAACTTAAATTGTTAGCTCTCTGGAAGAGAAGCTTAATGATATTGTTACCCTAAAACATAGGCTGTTGAACTTGACATCAGTATCTGTCTGAATATCAAATGCCTTAGACATAACTTGGAATAGACATTTTCTGTGAATCATTGATATGTGGAACTTTAAATCCCTACAGAATGTGAAAAAATAAAACAAATTAAAAAATAAAAATTAAAAATAAACAATTAAAAAGTTTTACACAGAAATCTAGAAATCTAACCATATACAACATTGTAGCAGGACAGTCCTATGACATTATTTTCTTCTCTCTTGTTTTAATTTATTACTTTCTTTTTAAACAAGCATTTACCTGAGAGAGAGTATGACAGAAATTGATACAGCATTAGAAGCAACACACATTTAGAAATTCAGAGTGACAGGCACTCCAAGCATGGCCTAGTATTATACACTGCTAATCTTGGTGCAGTTGCTTAGTTCACAGATATCAGCATGTATAGTTAGTCAGGGTGAGAATCATACCAATTAACTGCTGGTTTCAAAAACCTGATGGAGATTCTCAGGACCATTGCCTTAACCATCTTGCATATATAAATATGTGGTTTTTCTCCTTCCATGTTTCCTAGCTTTTCTCCTTACCCTCTCTTCATTGTTTAATCCTTAAGTTTTCACTTTCATTTTAGTTGTGTTATACCTTTCAATTTTTATTTCTTGTTTTCAGCTCTTACACTAGGGAGAGTATATGATATTTACACATGTGAGTCTGGTTTATTTCACTTATGAGTATATCTTCAAGTGGTATCCACTTAAATATGAAGGCTTTGAGTTTATCATTCTTTTTTTTTTTTTTTTTGTCTTTTTTGAGACAGGGTCTCGCTATGCAGTTCAGGCTGGCTTTAAGCTCACTTTGTAGCTCAGGCTGGTCTTGAACTCACAACAATCCTCCTGCCTCAGCCTCCCGAGTGCTGAATACCACATCTTTTTCTTTCTTTTTTTTTTCCATTTATTTTTATTTTATTAAAATACAAATGTCAATCAGACAGTTTCAAGACACCTTAACCATACAGAGTCGATGAATTAATACATTGCAAACTGTTTTCATAACGTTTTGGTACTGTACAAGGTGCATACATGAAATTATATTTACAGGTTTTTTTTATAGCTGAATTATATCAAAGATTCAAT
>PVKA01045148.1:0-15713 GCA_004027165.1 Ctenomys sociabilis
TCTGCAAATAGTGATAATTTAACTTCTTCTTTTCCTATTCTTATTCCCTTTATTTCTCCCTCTTTTCTAATGGCTGTTGCTAAGGATTCCAACACTATATTGAATAGGAGGGGTGATAGAGGACATCCTTGTCTTGTACCTGATTTAAGGGTAAAAGATTTCAGTTTTTCCCCATTTAGGATTATATGAGCTTTTGGGTATTCATGAAGAGAAAACTTTCTCTCAGGCTCTCACAGAGAGCAATCTGGTCAAGCATTGGCCATGACTCATCCACATGGGTGACACAGACAAAGGAACTACAGAATAATGTACAGGACTACAAGATAAACCCTGAGAAGACTTCAATGACCACAGAGGAAATATAAAATTCATGTGTTGGTATATAAGTTTTGATCTACCTAGGTCCTAACCATCCAGCAGAAAAGTATAAAAATGAAGTATACATCGTGGGGCCATAATATTAAGCTGAGCTGTAAATGGCTATGGTCGACAACTTCTTTGAATAACTCACTATTGTTGTGGAATGCTCCACTCTGGTGGATTGTGTTGTCAAGTTTAAGCACCTAAGTTAGTTGAATGACAATGGAGTGCCCACCTTTGACAGGTGTAGACAAAGGAAGGGGTGTAGAAAGGAAAACCCATGATGTGTGTGTATAGACAGTACAGTTGGGATAGATAACCCTGTGCTTCTACATAATTCTATGAGAGGCAAGATCTGCACTAATGGTGGTTGAACAGGATATTATGTCGGCTTCTAGTACTATGGTCATCCACTAGAAAATAATTATTGAATTTTTGATATAATTCAGGTATATAAAATAAGATAAATAAGCATCTATACTCTCAATTCACTGATAAGAGATATCTGCTAAAATAATATCTGTAAATATAATATCATGTATGCACCTTGTACAATACCAAAACTTTATGAAAACAGTTTGCAATATATTAATTTATCGAATCTGTATTGTTACGGTGTCTTGAAACTTTCTGATTGAAATTTGTAGTTCAATAAAATAAAAAAAATAAAATAACATTGGGTCAAGGAGATGGCTCAGTGGAATAAACGCTTCCCTGCCAAGTACAGTGGTCTGAGTTCAGTCCCCAGTTCCACCAAATAATAAAAATAAAAAAGAATTATAATAAAAAGGGAAACATTCTTAGATATCAATGATTTATAATATGTAAGTTTTATTTGAGATACAATGTTTAATTCATGGAAAGTATGCATATAAACCCAAAAGGGAAGACATAAAAATGGTTTTTTAGAAAATTCATGGGACATTGCTTACTAAAAATAAATACAATTGTTGATACGCCAAAAAAATAATCTCAGAAACAACTACTTTTTGGGGCAGCCAAATAGTTCAGCAAATTAATGCACCTTCAAGCAGGTGCAGGAACTGGGGATTCAATCCCTGGTGTGTCAGCCCCACCCCCAGGGCATGCTGAGACAGCACTTGAGACTAGGCCTGGTGGCACACACCTGTAATCCAGCTCTTGGGAAGCTAAACACAGATGGATCACTGTAAGTCTGATCTAGTAGTGAGACCCTGAATGCCCTGTAGACCCTTCCCTAAAAATAAAAAAAAGAATACAGGAATATTGTGCAATTCTAGATCTCATATTAATACATCTCCAAACTGTTTTAAGATAATCAAATAATTAATGGTTATAAATAATGCAAAAATATCAAATTTCTGTCTTGAGGCTCACAGATTGAACTTATATTTATCACCTAACAATCATGATTTACAAGTCAGTAAGGCACACATACCAGTTTTTATATGCACATGAAAAAGAAAGGCTAAACTTATAGAACGAGTCCATCAGCTATTGGGCACATGTACTTTTAAATATAAACTAGATTTATTAAGAAGACCCATTTTATAGCACTTTGTAAATTTATCCTAAAGTTAATATCTCTGTCCACTAGACAGTGCTTTTTAAGCAAGTCTAAATATATACAGCAGCAATATAAGACCTTCCCTGCAAAAGTAAAATGTTTAGGTGATTCTTCAAGGGATGTACAGGACTGATTCTTCTGTTGAGGTGTGACCTGTAACAGATGCATCTCTGACCACAATTGTTTTTACCTTTTGTCTTGACTTCATGGAGCCCTGTCCTATCTGAGTGCTTACATTTTTTTTACCTAACTTAGCTGTCTATAATCCCCCTTCCAGCCATGCACAGTGACACACGTTTGTAATCTAGGCACTCATGAGGTTGAGGCAAGAGGAGTGCTGAAAGTTTGAGGTCAGCCTGGGCTAAAAAGTGAGTCCAAGTTAGTGTGAACTGCATGGTGAAACCTTGTGGAAAAATAACTAAACAAACAAAAAAAAATCCCCCTTTTGAAAAGGTATCTCAAAGGGCCATGAGGGCATTTCTGTCCTCTGGGGTTTGTGCAGCTCTGCTCAGGAGATTGGGTGACTCACTGAAATTGTAGGATCCTGTAGAAAATGTTCTCTCGTGTCCTGGGTATCCACTGAGCTTTGAGGGTCAGGGCCAAAATATGAGCTTTTTTTAAAAAATCAATCTCAGTTCTATCCTCTAAACTTCGGTTGTTTGATCCAGAATGTATGTTACATCACTCTAAGTTAGGATATTTAAAGCACAAGTATAAATTGGTTTTTGTTGTGCCACGTTAAAGGCAAACAATTGTTGTAAGCTTTATTAATTTAACCTCCTGGAATAAGGAGCAGTCTCCAATCAAGGAGTTTATTTATCTATTTATACTTGGGATCAAACTCATGTTCTTGTGCTTGCCAGGCAGGTGCTTATGCTACTGAGCTATCTCCCAGGCCCCAATCAAGGAGTTTAAAGTTAACTTTTGGCAAGTTGAATAAAAACTGGAGTTTTAAGGATCTGAAGACAAAAATCTTAGATGGTAGCTGACCTGGGAGAGGTCTGACACAGACGGAGGAACTGTCCTCTGTTCTTGCCACTGTGCGGAACAGGTATAGAAGGACAGAATGCAAGGGAATAAGGTAAAACTGTATTCTGGATTGGGTATGTGGTGAAATGGGTGGGGGGAGAGCGTAGCATGCCTGTGGTGCTGTGAGTGGTGGTGGCCCTTTAGAAGGCGGCCCTGGCTGGGCTTGGGACAGGCGCAGACCGACCCACTCACAAAGCCAGATGCCTACGGTGTAGTAGTAGCAGGGAGGGTGGGCAGGGGTATGGCAGTGTGAAAAGAAGTCTGGTGGCACAGAGTGACGAAAGCAGGAGATAGGGCATGGTGAGGACGGAGTAGGCCCATGTTTCCTTATCCATCCTGGGCTCAGTTTTGCTTACCTGAAAGGAGAGTTGTGCACACAGGTATGTGGGCGGTTTCCAAGTGCCAGAGTGTGGGCAGTGTGTACAGACATGCAATCAGGTCTGTCAGGGCTGTGTGGCAGGGCTTTGTTCTAAAACTTTGAAAACAAATTCCCCAGGCTATAAAATGACATTGTCTACCAATCAGATATCAATTTCATACAGTAATTCAGACTTAAGAATTCAGAAACTTGGGCCGGGAGATAGCTCAGGGAATAAGCGCAAAGGTCTGAGTTCAATATCCAGTTCTGCCAAAAAAAAAAAAAACCAAAAAAACCAGAATTCAGAAACTTCTGAATAGTAGATGTTGAATGATTCACATTGTAAATATGACCTACAACTTCATGTAATGAACGATGAAAAGCAAAAACAAAATATTAAATTTATGAGCCAAAAATAGAGAGAGGCCTAATTATAAAGACTTGCAATCTCAACATTTTTAAATATATGCATGTAAATATATATCCCCAGACCCTTTAATTATGCTCCCTGCAGAGTGAGCAGAACCGAGGCAGAGGCGGCCATCTCTCAGGCCTACCTGGTCAGTCGACTCCCGGCAGCAAGATCTTGCTGGGATCGAAGCAGTTGGACTCCATGAGGGGGAGGTCATTGGCCTCTCGGCACTTCACGAGCCTCTCCGCTTCTCGGTGGGCCCAGTCGTGCATCCCGTAGTCAGGCAGATAAGCCACGAAGGTGGTCCCCAAGACGAGAACAACAGAGAAGCCAAGGAAGCAGACCACACGCATGTTCCAGACGTCCACGACGGGGTCCGAGTCGAAGCCGTGACAGTCCGGGTTCCTCTCGTAGAAGTTTTCTTCCTCAGGTTCTGGGTCCTCCTGCCACTGTGTGGCAGGCTCTGGCACCAGCTTTCTCGCCACAGTGGACGGAGGGGCCGTGGCCCTGGAGGACATGGATTTCCAGCAAATGTGGGCAGCTGGGAACCCACGCATGGCTGCTGCTGCCAGGCGACGAGCGCACAACTCGAGCAGCCCAGCAGCCATGACAGATTGTGCCCAGGTCCTGTGGCGCAGAGAGGGAAATGCGCCTGCGCGCGTAGCCGCAGTTGACCCTAAGGTGCATGTTGTCACTCTGCTCTGTCCTCGTTAAATAGATCGTGGGTCAGAGATTGTTTTCTGCTGAGTTGGGCACGAGGAGCCATCCTACCTTTCCATATTATGTCCCAATGGGACCAGACATTCTCTCCTTCAGGCTGAGGTGTTGTCTTGAGTAATCCCAGCACTGTAGCATTCAGGTGACTGAGGCAGGAGGATTCCACCGAGGTTCAAGCCTACCTGTGCTACATCAGACCTTGCTTCAAAAAATGAAAGCAGGACATGGTGGCATACGCTTAGTAATCGCAGCATTCAGGAGGCTGAGGCAGGAGAATCACAGCTAGTTCAAGGCCAGTCTGGGCTATATGTTAAGTCTAGGCTACCTGAACTACACAGTGAGACCCTGTCTCACCCCAAAAAAGCAAAGCTTTGTGTACAAAATATTGAAAAGGCAAACATTTAGAAGTAGATGATGGTTTCTTATGTGAAAAGGAGATGTCTTTCTTAGAACACTGGAGACGCTCGGCAAACTTGAGTCTTACATTTCTGTATAATTCAGCCTCCTGAGTGCTGGGATTACAAGCAAGCACCACCACACCCAGCCTCAATTGCCATCCCAGCATGCCCGGAGGTGGGGCTGGCATGACACAGTGGCCCCTGGGTCTGCCTAAGCAGGTGCCTTAATCCGCTGAACTATTTGGCTGGCCTTTACCTGAGAAATTATTTGTGATCTGATTCCCTCTAAAGCCTCATAAATTTGTTTTGTTTTGTTTTTTCTTTGCTTGCTACCATTTTAGAAAGTAGAGGGGTGTGCATTTCATTTTCGTTTACTGTTTTGTCTCTTGATTTTGTTCTGTGTGGGCTGGGTGTTTGAGATTTCATTTTGTTTATGTCCTCTCATCTTTAGTTCAAATATTTTATTTTGTTTTCCATGTTGTTTCTTGTAAATTTCTGTGGTAGGTAGTTATATCACTAGTACCAAGGCCTCTAGGAAAATTCTGTTTTTCAGGGATATCTTCTGTGTATAGGAAATTCTTGGTTTGTGTCTATCCCTAGATCTTACCTTCTCAATTAATTAAAAATGGGATGCTGGAATCTGTTCAGCTCAGTTCCCAGTCCTTTGGTATTGGGCTGTGGTGAGATTATTACCCCAGAGTTCCAAGTATTATTAGAAAAGGGAGAACAACATACAGTATTATAACAGATATGACATTACCTAGCTAAAGTTGTGTTGTTGTAACAAGCACACTTATTTAATTGAATCACCTGTGGAGGCTGGGTACAAAAACAAGCAAGTTTATTTGGGGATGGCAGTGGGCACTCAGTGAGTAACTGAATACATAACCTTAAGCGTATGAGGAGAAAATAGTTATACAGTTATTCTTCAGGGTCTAGATATGCGTCTGGGATTGTTAGTGCTGTACAGCTACAGAAATACTACAAAGCATCTAGCCTTGATGACAGAAGAGTGAAGGTGTTTAACATTTTATGTAGGGAACAAGAAGTCTTATGAAAAAACATTGGGTGGTATTGGGTTAGGTATCTATGACAGCATTTACAAGAAGCAAACTTAAAGAAACAGAACTTAAGCTTTAAAATGGCACTAGAACACAAAATGGTGTTCACTTAACTTTCGTGTATCAGTGTAAACAGCAGAAACAGTAGTATTAATCACAGTTTAGAAAGTGAAAAACTGTGGTAACTATTAATTTTGTAACTCAAAAAATAAAAACATAAACTTAAAAAAAATTTGTATCTTAAACCACAAGAGCAAAATGTAGTTATACAACAGAGGTAAACATAACTTAGAAAGCTTGTGTACACAGTGCTTCCTCTTAGTAAAGTGGTTTTACCCTGTAGCAGGGAAATTTAAGAAGGATAATGGATAAAACAAAGATAACTGAAAAGAAAGTAGAAGCCAGGCTGGAGGACAGAAAGTGATCGCATAAGGGTTGTGAAACTAGATTAGAGGGCAGAAAAGAAAAAATGTAGGAGTAGGCAAGATTATCTGAAGATTATATGAACTTGGTCTCTGGGCTTGAGGCATGGGTTTAGTTTGTTGTGGGTGGATTCTTCCCCAGCCATTTAGAAAAGTTAGATAAAAAATAAAGAAAAGACAAAATAAAAAGGAAGAGATAAAAACAAAAATATATTGAAGCAAGAAATGAGACAACCCCACCTGCCTGCTTCTCTTTGTCCCTAGGCAGAAATGCTAATTTACCACCTATTGGCTCTTACAGTTAATGTTATCTCAGACTTCTCCACCCTGCCAGTCCTGCCTGCTCATTGTGTGTGCCATAGTAGGGTTCCTACTGTGAGGCCTGTGTGCCTCTGGTGGCCTGGCCCTCTGATTTTAGGGGAAAAGAGTCAGTTACTTGGATTATTCATCAGGCTGGTTCCTGATCTGAATTCCTTCAGTTGACTAGTTGCCCATTTGATAATGTAATGGTGGAGGAATGAGTTATCTGGATTCCTCGTGCTGGCCAGTTGCTGGGTCTGCAATGTAGTCCTTGTCACTGCAGACTGGATGCCAGTTGTTGATGTTTATATTGGTTTTTTAAGTATTGGTTTCTTTAATTTATGTTTGATCTGTAGAATTTCCTTCCTTGTGCTAGCTTTAGGTTTGAATTATTCTTTATTTAGGACCCTGAAATACATTGTTGAGGTTTTTTTGTTTTTTACAGCTTGCTCTTTTTCTAACACTGGCACTTATAGCTATAAACCTACCTCTTAAGACTATTTTCCTTTTGTCCCATGGGCTCTGGCATGTTGTATTAGTACTTTTGTTTTATTCTAGAAACTATAATTTTTTTCTGTGACCCATGGTTATTCAAGTTTGTATTATTTAATGTTCATATGTTTGCACTATTTCTGTGGTTTCCTTTCCAAATGGTTTCTATTTCATTGCAGTATGATTTAATAATATATATGGGATGATTTCAGTTCTTTTGTATTTATTTAAGTATGCTTTATTGGCTAACACATAGTTTATTTTTAGCAAGTACTTTGTGCCGCCAAGAAAAATGTCAAAAAATTTTTTTTCTGTTGGGTGGAATATTCTGTAGATATCTATTAGATGCATTTATTTGAAGATGTGGTTTAATGCTTAAGTTCTTTGTTGACTTTTTTAATCCAGCTGTTCTATTATAGGCTACTTCAGTGCACCTAGAGTACAAGCCCAGTGGCATGCTGATGGGGACAAACTCACGTTTCTCTGACCCAGTTTCCTTCTCTGTAATATGAGGTGTGAGATTTCCCACTATAATTATGTTGATGTTTTTCTGACTTTGTGTCATACAGTGTTTTTTATGAGGTTTGGTGTATTCGTATTTTGTATAAATATATCTACAACTGTTATCTATTCCCATGGAACTTTTCCTTAACTAACCTGTAATGATTCTCCTTGCCTCCTGTTATCAGTTTGGTTTGGAATCTACTTTAACTAAAAATAAGCAAACTACTCCTGCTTGGTTTTGAGTTATCATTCATGGAATATTGTATTTCACCCTTTGATTTATAGTCAGTGGATGTCTTCTTAGATTAAATGCATTTTTTATATATAGGATAACATTTGTTTTCAAATCTAATATGCTAAGCTGTGCCTTTTGATTGGGTAATTGAAGCCATTCATACAGAGAGTTAAGTGACTTATTCATGTCCTTACTTGCTTGTCACTGACACCTTCCCCCCTTAAATAAGGAATCTGTCGTGTTTGTGTGGGACTCACCCTCATAATTTCTACTAGATTCCTCTGTCAAGAAGCCCATCCACAAAAAAGGCCACTTTCAGAAATGCTGAAAGTTATGCCTTTCTGAGCCCTTCAAAAAGGGTCAAAATTCAACTCATTTCATCCCAGAGTTGCAGAGCACAGTCCTATGTGACAGAATCAAACTTTGTCTTTGAGGGGATGGACCACTGTAAATACAAGTTTAAATGTCATAATTTTCAGCCAGATTGCAAGATCTTTATCCCAGGCCTGTCTTCATTTTGGGTTTTCAGGAAGCAGAAGGCCAGGAGTTGTTTGTTTGTTTGTTTGTTTTCTTTTTAATGGTTTTATTGAGAAAGAAGTGGCGATAAGACAGTTTCAAATCAAGTTAGTAGGACAGTTACAATAATTAATACATTGCATATTGTTTTCTTTGTAGCAGTTATTCATAGTACAAGATGCAGACATGATATCTTGTCTAAACACTATCATTTCAAAACTTTCTTCTCATTGAACTAAGAGAAAGTAGCTGTATATCTATGCTATTTTATATATACATATATACTTTTTTCACTACAAATTGGTCCCTCATTTATATCCCCTTTTTGTTTACTTCTGTCAGAAATGCATATTTCATTGCCAGTCATATAGTGTAGGTTCTTGAATTCAGCAAAATAATGCAATATGGCCCAGTAGTCTATAATAGTAATGGGTTATCCACATGACTGGCAATGTCAGAAGCTGTTGACCTGAGCCTTTTACAGCTCAGCATATTAGCATAGCTTTACTTTTTATACTTTGTTTTTCTACTTTTCTGCTGGATGGTTAAGACCAAGATGAAACAAGACCTATATAACAAGAAATGTAACTTTTGTACCTGGCAAGGTCAGTCAAATCCCCTCAGGATTTACCCTGTAGTTGTCAGTGTCAGCCATTTGAATGAGTCACAGCCACTGCTTGACCAATTTGCTCTCTGTGAAAGCTTGAGATAAAGTTTTCTGTCCAGATGACTCCAGGAGTTGTTTTTTTTTTTTTTTTTTTTTTTAAAGAAAGGTAGAAGGAGGACAGAGTGAAAGGAAAGCCAAGTCATACTGAGTTATACAGCCACTGCCACTCTGCCTTGAGTGCAAACCATGAAGATGCTGGGAGGACACACTTCTCAGGCCCAGTTCCCTTTTATGTAAAATGCAATAATTTTTAAAATGTATTTAGTACAAGGTCTACAGGGTCTCACTACATAGGTTGGACTCATAGTGATCCTCCTGTTTTCAGCCTCCCAAGCACTGGGATTATAGGCACACACCACCATGCCCAGTCTCAATCGCCACCTCAGCCCATCCTGGGAAGTGGGGGACTGGGCAGCATAGCACGCTGGGGATTGAACCCTGGTTCTTTCGTCTGCCTAAGCAGGAGCTTTAGTCAGCTGAGCTATCTGGCCAACCCAAAATGCAGTAATATGTGCCCCAAGAAATCAGTCTTGTGTATGGCACTAATTTTTGTGGTCCTGGAGTGCTTTGAACACCACAAAGCAAAACAAATTACTTAAAATCACATGTAGTTGTAGTTTCCGTGACTCCTGAATGCTTCTCCAGTGTGTTGTTTATAGCACTAAAAATACAATTAGCATTTGTATTTTTAGCATTCTTGTAGTGTCACCACCCAGAAACCTGCCCCCCTGATTCTTCAGAAAGGCCACAGCTTCTCTTCTAAGTGGAGTACATAATTTCTTCAGTGATATCTTAAACCTGCCTTGCTTCATTAAGAGCCTCAGCAGGGTTCAGGCAGTGGAAAAAAAACCTTTCCATTCCACTTTGCCCTTTTCTTGCCCACTGGCTCCTCAAACTTGTATTGGAGGTCAGGGGTGTTTGTCTTCGGGACCAGGGATACTGTGGCTGTTTTTTAGCCCTAAATGTTGCTGTTTTTTGTTATTTTGGGACAGCATCTCACTAGCTGTTCAGGCCAGCCTTGTGCTCACCCAGGCTGTTCTCAAACTTGAAACAATTTTCCTGCCTCAGCCTCTTGAGTGTTGGCATTGCAGGTTTGCACCACCACCCCTGGATCTAACAGTCATTCTTAAGATAGGCTCTGCTGTCCCCTTGTAGCAGCAGACACAAGTACAACATTCACCTTCAGCCACAGAACCATTCACCCCCCTATAGAGGTATTTGGGTATTTTTTTTTCAGTGAGGACCACAGTAGAAGAATGTTGAGAAAACCAGGTTTATGCTAAAGTCCAGTACTGTGCAGGTATTGTCTTAAGATGCTTCTTAACTTGGTCTCTACAAGAGAGATCAGCTTCTTTGTGGCTCCATGCCTAGTGGTCTAGAACTGCAGCCAGCAATCTGGATTGTTCACCCAACTTCTTAAGCATCTGCCATGCTGTGGGCCTCATGATCTCTGTCACCTCCCTGTGATTGCCACAGTGACTTGTCATCTTTGGCAGGGTGACCATCTTTTGTGATGCTTATACTGCCATCTCCACCTTTAGTGCCACCTCCATGTACTTTGAAAGACCTCACCAGAATAACACATATTACTTTCTTCTTTACATCCACACCACCACCACCAGTCACAGCCTTCCCATCCACACCTCCTGCACCATCATCACCATCTCTTGGTACCACGTGCCTCATCCCACGGTGACCAATAGCTCCACATCCACTTCTAATGTCATTTCCATTACTACCACCTTGCCTGAACTTTCTCTTCACTCACCCATCATCTCATTACCACCATTAATGCTTTTCTCCTGTATTTGCTTTGGCAGCCCATATACTAAAATTAGAATGATACAGAGAAGAGTAGCATGCCAGATGTGTAAGGATGACACAGAAATTCATGTCGAGTTCCACAATCTTTTTCTAAAAAAAAAAACAAAAAACTTCCTGTCCTGTAAAAGAACTTGCTGCAATCTATTAATTGTATCTAAATGACCTCAGAATGGTTGGTATTATCATAACAACTAATATATATATATATATATATATATATATATATATATATATATATATATATATAACTCATGACACATTCTAGAAGTATTGATGGTTACAGGCTTTTCTGGGGCCCTCTATGTAAGCAGCTGGAACAGGGCAAGGAGAGTTGGAATGTGCGGACAATGTCTTGCTTGAGATTAGCTGTAGGGGTAAGGAAAAAAACAAGGAATGTCATTTATTTATGTGTCACTTTATTAGATAATTAGCATTTTGTCCTAACCCCTCTTGTATACCAAGTACTGAGCTCGGTGTCTGCCACACTTTGCCTTGTTTAAGCAACTTTAATGAGATGGTATGACTGTACCCACTTCAACAGTGAAGAAATGGAGGGCTGAAAAGGTATGGCAATTTTCCAGAAATCATAAAAGCTGGATGTTGGGGACTGCAGTTGAAATCTAGGTCCAATTCCAAAACCCAGTCTCAGATCCCCAGGTTATTTCAAATGTACCCAAGTTTGATGAGTTGACCTCATCGAGAAATGATATCACAATTTATTTTCTCTTTTTAAGATTACACATATTAGGAGAGAATATGATAGTTGTTTTTCTGAGTCTTCTAGAAAGTACACTATTATTAGAAAAAAGATGAGATTAAGAGGAAGGTGCAAGTGGTATACAACTGAGTAATAAGGGGATGGATATTGTATCAGCTACGGTTCACTAGAGAAGCAGTCAGTATGAAATAAATAAGTTTATTTATTTATTATATATCAAGGATTTTCTAGGTACCCTTCTAGTAGCCACCTGTCAACTCAGGTGGCAGAACTATAAATGGCTGCCCACTCTCTAGGTAGCCAGAGAATCCAGCTGAAGGTTGACAGCTTGGAGTTCAGTGCAGGATTTTTGTTAAAAAAAATTTATTAGTACATGTGTGTGGTACATAATTACCACTTTCCTTGTAGGAAGTTGGTACATGTACCTTACATACCTTTTTAAAACTATATTTTTAGTAGAACATATTTGTCATGCATATTGACCACATCTGTACACACCTTAATCTTCTTTTCCCCATTCCCCTCCCCTCCCTTCAATCTTTCTTCCCCTTCTACCCACAAAATCTTTTTTTCTGTGTTTTCCTTCCTCTCTCTTCATTTCACTTCTCCATTCCTTCTCTTGACGCCCCTCCTGCTCCACTTCCTGTTTGAACACATTCTTCCTTCCTCTCAACATCTATCCTCTGTTATGTTCTATTTATTCTTCATGCTCCTCACACAAGAGAAACAATGCATTATTTACACTTATGTGTCCAATTTATTTCACTTATGGTTATGGTCTTGAGGTTCATCTATTTCCTTGCAAATGACTCAAACTTATCCTTCTTGTTAGAATAGTACTCCATTGTATATAAATACCACATTTTTTAAATTCATCTATCTTTCAATGGGCATACAGGCTGTTTCTAAGATTTGGGTATTATAAGTTGTGCATCTATAAACATACCTATGTATATGTGATTGTGGTATGATGTTTTAAACTCAGGACGGTAGCTAGAAGGAGAACAGCTGGGTCAAATAAAACCCCTAGTTTTAATTTTCAGAGGAATCTCTATACTGATTTCCATAGTGCTTGTACAGCATATTTTCCTGAACAATAGAAAGGGGTTCATTTTTTCCCCTACAGCCTTGCCAGTATTTGTTATTAGTTGATTTCTTGATAACAACCATTCTTTTTGGAGTGAGATGGAATTGAAATGCAGTTTTGATTTGCATTTCTCAAATGAACAGTGATGGCAAGCATTTTTTGATAAAATTGTTATTTTCATTGTCTTTTTCTAGAATATCCATCAGAGCTTTCTGGACTATTGATTTGGTGGTCATGAATTCTTTAAGGTGTTATATGTCATAGAAGTATCTTTTTTCTCTATCACGTTGGAAGATAGTTTGAGGTTTCTTATTGTGGGTTGGAGGTTGTTTTCCTTCTAGAGATTGAAATATTTCCCTCCAAGCTTTCCTTAACAATTCAGTGAACAATTCCTGTACCTCTGATGGGTTTTCCTTTATAGGTGACTTGTTTCTTCTCTACCAGCTTCTAATATTCTGTTACTGTGTTTTATTTCTGGAATCTTGACTATTATATATCGCTTGGTGTAGTTTTTCTGATAATGACTAATTGGAGTTTTATATGCCTCAATTACTACATATCAAATTATTTTTTCATGCTTGTAAAGTTTTTTGCTATTACTTCTGTGAACAAGTTTTTTTATGTTCTCTGTGCTATCTCCTGATTTTTCATTTATTCTCATTAATCTTATGTTATTCTTCTTTGTACCATCTGGAAGCTGTTGGACTGATTTTTTGTGGTCCTTTACTTTTTTTTCAATTTTTGTTTTATTGAAGTACAAATATCAATGAGACAGTTTTAAGATACCTTGACAAGATGGATTTGATAAATTAATACATTGCAAACTGTTTTCATAATGTTTTTTAAAAAGTCTTTCATTTCATGATTGCAACACACAAACCTTTATTTTAGATATGATATTTCATTTTCACACTGGCTGATTCTACTGCATATACTTTCAATAGAATTTTTGATATCCTACATATTCTGTTTGAATATGTTTTATGGAATCCAGTTCTTTCCTATGTTGGACAGTCATGGTTTCCATCACTTTTCCAAGATCCTCTATTTTTCACATCTGTATCTATTATAGATTCACTAACCATGTCCTTCAGTATGGTCATCATCTCTTTAGTTACCTGTAATTTTTCTGAGACAGGGTCTCACTCTGTAATTCACGGTGACTGAAACTGCACAAATCCTCACCCCTCAGCCTCCTGGATGCTGGGATTTCAGATATGCCCAGCAATCTGGTGTTTTAAAAGATACTCATTTGTTTGTTACTTCTGCTGTTATCATTTCAGAAAGTTCAGCGGTGTTACTTCTGATTTCTTCTATCTTAATGACCCTTAGATTTGCATTGGGTGAGCTGGAGGTTTGGGGTTGCATCTGGCTTCTGTGTTTTCTTATGCTTTGCTTATTTATTTGCTCTTCAAAAATGCCATAAATTGCTTTTGGTGGTTAAATTTATTAGTTTTTGAGTGTATCCCAAGATCCTCCTTACTCAATTTATTCAGGATGACAAGTTGCTGCCCAACCTAATTCTTTTGTACTGGACCATGGTATTGTTTATGACCCTCAGGCAATCTTGGTATTGGCACACATGGAGAAACATTTGATCACAGCAGCTCTGTCACCTTGGCTGAAATAGTACAATCATAGTAACAGCATTAAAGAGAGACTAAAAAAATGACAAACTGTTTATTAATTAGCCATCTTAAACCATAGGTATAAGATTTATAATTATATTTTAAAAATGAAAAACAAATCAGAAATTTATAACTGTGATCTACTTAGTAGAGTGCTTTCACTCTCAGGGGCAAAAATTCAAAAGAGATAAGAGGAAAATAGAAAAATTAAAAGAATGAGGGGCTGGGGAGATGGCTCAGTAGAATAAGCACTTCCCTGGCAAGAACAAGGGCCTGAGTTCAATCCCTGGGTCTGCCAAAAAAATAAATAATAAATAATAATAAATAAAAGAATAAGATTAGAAGCAACACTGAAGGACAAGAGAAGACTACTCAGTGTTTGGGAAGCTAGTGAAGAACAGAAGAAATTAAAAAAAAAAAAAAAAAAAAGAACAAAACAAAAACAAAGCCTAAACCCTGTCCCTGACCCTAACTTCTAAGCCTGACCTTAATCCTAACCTTCATTCTAACCAGTAGTGAGGCACTGAGGAACCAGCATTCTGCACTGAGGTCCTGTAGGACTCAATGGGAAGGTATGGTGGCAGCTTTTCACACCAAGACTGTGAGTGAACACCAAGAGTGAAGCCAGCCTGGCTTCCAAAAACATATGGGCCTGTTGGAAAAAAAGAAAGATTACAGACTTCATGCAGATGATGGTTGTGAAAAACAAGAACTCCACAAAACTCTTAGGAAGAAGGTTTTTGAAAAAAATCCAGATAAATTCCACTACAAAATCACTTGGCTTGGGCCGGTGAGATAGCTCAGTGGACTAAGTACCTGATTAAGTAAGCACAAGGACCAGGGTTCAATCCCTGCCCCATCCCCAGGTGCTGAGCCGGCCACCCAGACCAGGAGTGGTAGCGCATGCCTGTAATCCCAGCCCTGGGAAAGCTGAAAACAGGAGAATCATTATGATTCCAAGCTGCATAGTGAGATCTTGTACAAAAAAACAGTAAAAGTAAATAAATAAATAGAACAGCTTGGATTAAGCTCCAGAATGGAGTTCAAGAACTCAGGATGTCAAATATATGGAAATAAAAGGGGTTACAAAGGGCTAAGAAAATTGAAAGACTGAAGGCAGAGCTCCATCTGCTGGATATTCAGGGAAAGCAGAAAAATAAGCATGCATTCTTTTTGACCCCCAAAACGAAGTTTGATAGTGCCACTCGCCTATAAATAGCCCTGGACCTACTTTACAAAGTCTGCTTTTCTGCTGGATGGTTAAGACCTAGGTAGATCCAAACTTATATACCAACACATGTACTTTATATTTCCTATGTGGTCATTGAAGTCTTCTCAGGGTTTATCTTGTAGTCCTGTACATTATTCTGTAGTTCCTTTGTCTGTGTCATCCATGTGGATGAGTCACGGCCAATGCTTGACCAGATTGCTCTCTGTGA